>JASAND010006848.1:0-51442 GCA_030248195.1 Trissonchulus latispiculum
AGGAATCTGCGCAGCTTCTGCGCAGCCTTGTTTTACACGGTCATTCGACCATTTTCACTCATATTATAGGGGTCGCTACCGCGACCCCTATGATACAACATTTTCAAATGACCATATGACCTCAATTTTAATACAAAAACTAATATATTTTGATGCAGTTGTACTAAAAACAACCCGCTCTTTCATTTGGAATGTTTAGAAATGCTCCTGGCAGCTTGCCAAAAATTTTTTGGGGTGGGTTTTTTTTCCCGCATATGGGTTTTTTCCCGCATTCGGTTTTTTTCCCGCCAGTTTGGGACAATTTTTCTCGCACACCCTACAGAGGTGTTCTATAGCTCATAAGAAAGCTTACGACTAGGCCTAGCTACCTGTATAATCAGCATTTCGATATGTCAAACCATTAAACAGTTCTGGCCAAAAATCTGAAAAGTGGGTTTTTTTCCCGCTTGACTATACCTTCAGGAGCATACATATATAAAATAATAGAAAACAAGAACAAAAAGTGCTCCTTCGTCGCATGTAAAATACATATGAGTCTTCGTAGGCAGGTTGTATATACATAAGCAAAAACTAGCCTGCAAAATACATATGAGTTCCGTAGGGAGGTTGTAAATTAAGGACAAGTAGGAAAAATGCTCCTTGCAGTCGCATGTAAAATGCAATATGAGCTATGAGGGTCAACATTTAAATGTGTCAATGACAAGATTTAAAACGTCTAATATGAGCCAGCATTTAAATCGGTAAAGGACAAGCTGTAACTGGCTAATATGAGCCGCTACGTTTCTCTTGGGCTCATATTGACGCTCGCTGCCGTTGTTGTTGTTGTTGTTGAGGTCGGCAGTAGCATCGTGAGCCGCTCAGAGAGTGGCCCGCGCCAATGCCACCACACCCACAGGGTTATCGCAAAGAATATTGAGTGAGGGGGTCGTCTCTCCCAGGTACTTCACCCGGGCCTGAATCATGGCCGGGCAGTCAACGAGCCAGTGGCTGAGTGTTTGCGGTTCCTGGCCGCACTTTCCACACGTGGGATCGAAGCCGGGTTGAATGATGGCTCGGTATGCGGCAAGGCGTCGGCAGTGCCCGGCTCGTAGCTGTGCCAGGAGAATCCGATCGTGGCGCCCCATACCGCCAGTGTGTCTGTCGAAGCCAGACGCGTAGGCCGTAGCAGTTTCCGGCTTGGAAGGGGGAGGGTCCTGGATCCGGCGTTTAAGACAGGCGAGAGCAGCAGGATAAGAGATAGACCTGTCCGGCGGGGCCTCGCTCTGCGCAGCCTCTTTCGCGGCGAGGTCCGCCGCTTCGTTGCCGGGGACGTCCACGTGAGCCGGCACCCACTGGAGAGAGATGCAGCAGAAGCTGCTCGCCCGGTCCAGACACTCCATTGTGACTTGGACGTCGGTGTTGGGAGAGGAGGGGCTGGATAGGGCGCTGATGGCGGCCATACTGTCGGAACAGATGACAGTGGGCTCAGCGCTCCCTGCTAAGGCAATGGCGTCGGCCGCCAGGCGAATGGCAAGGAGCTCCATTTCGAAGGAGCTGGTGACTCGCTGCCGTGGTTTCAACGGCTTAACATCACGACGACATCTTACCTTTTTGCCAACAGACTCTTTACTTTTATTCAGAAGTCTCTGAACAAATCCTCATCGATTTGCGTAATATATCAATAGCTCCATGTAATGTTTGGTTACAGATGTCCTGACTGAATCTAATTTTGCTAGCTCAAACACCGAATTTAAGGTATCTGAACACTTTATACAGCTAAAGTTTTCCCCTTTACAGTTGTATTAGGTGGAATATATTTGGCATATACCAGTTTTGAAACACTGAAATACTAGAAACAAACGTATAAAGCTCCTGTAAACCGGCATAGTCTTCACTATCGGCTCACTGTACATAGCATTTATACAACAAAATACACAACTCATCTGTAAAAATTTGATGTGTGCTTATCCACGGTGTCGTACGATTGACTTTACTTATTGTATCAAGAGCACACGTATGTCAGGACAATTATGCATACGTATATATATGCGAATTTGAAAAGTGCAAGAGTTAACTCAACTTAGTATCCTCGCGTCAATATGAGCCCAAGAGAAACGTAGCTGCTCATATTAGCCAGTTACAGCTTGTCCTTTACCGATTTAAATGCTGACTCATATTAGACGTTTTAAATCTTGTCCTTGACACATTTAAATGTTGACCCTCATAGCTCATATTGCATTTTACATGCGACTGCAAGGAGCATTTTTCCTACTTGTCCTTCTTCCAATTTTTGGGAGCGCCGCCTTATTAAGGCTCCGAATCTCCGAAAAACGCTGTTTTAGGTGGTATGACCAATTCGCATGTCCAATAACATTTGTATGCCAAATGTCAGCCTTCCAGCTATCTCCAGTAGCCTGAACCAGGAACTGGTTCAACTTTGAACCAGTTGAACCAGATCTGGCCAGCCATAGGTCGGATCCCCAAAATAACACCACCAGTGAATTCCCCATGCCCAATAATCTTTGTATGCCAAATGTCAGCCTTCCAGCTATCTCCAGTCGCTTGAACTAGGAACTGGTTCAACTTTGAACCAGTTGAACAAGATCTGGCCAGCCATGCGTCGGATCCCCAAAATAACACCACCAGTGAATTCCCCATGCCCAATAACCTTTGTATGCCAAATACCAGCCTTCCAGCTATCTCCAGTAGCTTGAACCAGGAACTGGTTCAACTTTGAACCAGATGAACCAGATCTGGCTGTGGTGACTGCGACCACAGAAATCAGGAATGAAAACTGGATGCAAAATAAACTTTAATAACGTAACGATAATGTAATTCAGAAAATAAGACATAAACTGATACTTTAGATAACCTCAGTAATAAACGAACTCTGCTAAAGCTACGTTAAGTCCGTAATGAAATTCATTGTCTCTTTATATAGTCTTCATAGAAAGTTCTAGAAACTTCAGGAAAAGAATGTTTTGGAAAGTTCTACGATATTATCGAACATTCTCGAAAACTATGGAATGTTCGGGAATGTTGTAGAATGTTCTGGAAACTTCTACGGTATCTCGCTCACGACATTCCCGGCAGACAAAATGTCTTCTGACTCATTGTCAGTAGACAGTTGTGCTTTGGCTCTTCTAGCTTTGATAGCTGGGCTTCGTTGTCTTCCGGGCGATGACTGCGATTGAGTATTAGGTGACTTAATAGATTCTTCTTTTTGAGTGTCCTTTGGAGCAGTGATGTTAGTGTCTGAGTCTCTGACTGTTTCTTCCGTTTCTTCGTTAGGGCATTCAATTGGATAAAGTTGAGTGATAGATCGGACTAATTTCCGATGACTGGGCAACAAAACCTTTGCTGTTCAGATTTCACCATCAGAACTTGAATGCAATTCATCTATGCGTCCAATTCGCCAAGTTCCCCGAGGAAGATCGTCTTTGATCAAGACCACATCGCCCATTTTGGGGAATGCTGAGTACAAATTTCTGCCCTGGCGAAGTCTTACGTCATAGCGTTCCCGAAGGCTTGTCAAATATTGATCTCTCCAGAGACGCCGAAAGTGGTCGAGATGCTTCATTCCTTTCTTCCAAGTTTGGACTAGGGATTTTGAAGTAGAAGCATAGGGAACATAATCTTCATCTGCATCCCATACCAAAGTTGGCGATCCGATGTCCGGTTTGACTGAAAAGAAGTCAATTGGTCGTATTGTAATGCTGGAATCAATATCAGTTCCCACATGCGTTAGCGGTCTAGAGTTTATAGTCGCCTGGATTTCGGTTAATAAGGTTTCCAGTTGCTCCTGCGTAAGCAAGGTTTTCCCAATTGATTTTCTAAGAGCTCTTTTAACTAAGCCAACTAAACGTTCGTAAAATCCTCCCATCCAAGGAGCTAGTTCCGTAATAAATTTCCAACGAATTCCTTCTTTGGCCAAGTAGGTAATGACGTCTTGAGGAATACTCCGGATGTCATAAGCTGACTCCAGTATCTCTTTCGCCAACTTAAATTGTGCTGCATTGTCAGATATAATTAAGTCTGGTTTACCGTATCGCGCGATAAATCTTCTGACAGCAAGAATAAATTGATTGGCCGACATATCGTGCACCAGTTCCAAGTGAATAGCTCTCACAGTCAGGCAGGTAAAAAGGCAAATCCATACCTTTCTTGGGGAATTACCTTTCACGTAAAGCGGGCCCAAGTAATCAAGACCCGTGTAGGTGAAGGGAGTTGATTGACACACTCTCTCCTTTGGTAAGGGTGGCATCGGGGGTGCCTTGTACGGACCACTTTCGACGTGCCGGCAAATGGGACATTTTGAAATGACAGACCGGATCTCCAATCTACCATGAGGTATCCAGTATTCACGACGAATAGACGCTAGTGTCTGAGACACTCCTGCGTGAAAAAGCTTGCTGTGTTCGTAATCTATCAGAAGACGTGTAAATCCATCCTTGACAGGCAACAGTTTTGGATTCCGAGCACCTTCCGTTAATTCCGCATTTTCCAGTCTTCCATGGCATCTCAAAATACCGTTGTTGTCCATAAATAGGCCAAGTTGCTGCTGAAGATTATTTCGTTTACCAGTCCTCATGTCCAAAATTACTTCCTGGGGCCAGTTTCATAAAAAACCGTCTCGAGTTCTCAAGTTCTCGAGTAGTCTGTTTTCAGTAACAACAATCTCTTCTCTATTAAAAATTATATGTAAAAGTATCTACCGAAAATTATATGGTGATTTATTCAGTCAATTATGCAAGTAATTGAAGCAGGAAGAAGAAATTTACAAATTTAAATTTTCAAAAATTTCTCGAGTAGGTCTCAAGTTGGCGAATTTTTCTCTGGTCGAAATCGACCAGAGAACTTGACTCGAGAACTCGAGAACCTTTTCAGCGTGACTTTCAATGCGACTTGCGGATCTCGAAAACTTCCAGCGTAGTTTAGCTACTAGACTCGAGAACTCGAGAACATTTTTATGAAACTGACCCCTGGAATCCTCGTTTTTGAACTGCGAGTTCCCACATTTTCTTAGCTTCAGCTATTTCCTGTACCGATAAATATTTATGGGTGGGTCGATGACGACGCATGGCATAAATGAACCTGATGCACCAAGCTGTAATTCTAATCAATTTTGGAAAACTTGAGAACTTCCGATCATCAATATCAAACGGAGACCCAATTCTCCCATTAGTTACTAAACCAACCTCGTACAGTGGACGCATCTTCTTGACTTCTGAATTAACTTGGACATCGTTGATCGGCGGTTGGACATCGTTGATCGGCGGTAGATCAAATTTGGGCCAATATCTTTTCTCTTGACTTAACCACACAGGACCCTTCCACCACAAGTTTTTGCTTAAAAGATCATCAGCGAAAGCTCCTCTGCTGGCTAAGTCAGCCGGATTCTGATCCGTGGCAACGTACTGATAATTCGTATCTGTACTTGTCCTGATTTCCTTCAAACGGTTCTCAACGAACACAGAATATGGCTTATCATTTACAATCCAGTTCAGTACGCATTGGGAATCCGTGAACAAAATCTTCCCAGCTAAGGGAATTCTTAACTGGGATTCTACAAATTTCAAAGCTCTGACACCAATCAGGACAGCCAATAGTTCAAGTCTTGGCATCGAAACATTCTTCTTTGGGGTCAGCCTGGTCTTGGAGAACAGAACAACAGCTTGATTTCTTTCATTTGAGCAGCTCTGCAGGTACACCACAGTAGCATACGCTTTGGAGGATGCGTCACAGAAACAGATAAGCCGATTGCGAGTGATTGTAAAAGGCATATGTGGAAAGCCAATGTAGCGAGGTAATTCTGCACTACTAATTTGTTGCAAACTGCTTCTGATAGTTTCCCATAGTTTCCTTACCGCCAAATCCAGCTCATCATCCCAGCCACGTTCTGTCGAAATATCTCGAAGTAGCAATTTACCCGCCAGAGTTACTGGGCTGAATAAACCCAGAGGATCATAGACGGAAGCCAATAACTGCAGAATATTTCGCTTACTGAGACTTGAGTTGTCATCAAACTTAATTTTCCCAATAGCAATCGTGTCCGAAGCAAGATTCCACTGCAATCCAGGATGTACCGCAAGGGTCAGTTTCTGGTCCAACGCTCTTTCTTGTGTTTATAAATGAGGTTTTGTTGTTGCTAAATAGAGATCTTTGTACTGGATATGCTGATGATTTAAAGTTTTCTGCTGCAGGATCTGATAGACAACAAGTCTTGCAGAATGCGTTAGATCGTTTTTTGAATTGGACGTCTGAATGGCAATTAACTGTATCTTATCCTAAATCAATGGTTTTGTATATTGGTCGGAACAACGACCATGTGCCTTATTTTTGTGGTCCTGAAGCACTAAGTGGGGTAGAAGGTTGCTCAGACTTGGGAGTGTGGATGACTTCAAACTTAAGTTTTTCTGTTCATATTAGTCGCATAGTGGACAAAGCTTACAGAGTTTTATATATGATCACTCATAATTTTGTTTCGAATGATTGTTCTCTAAAACTCAAGCTGTATAAATCTTATGTGGTCCCAATTTTATGTTATGCGTCTGAAGTATGGAACCCATGGCTACTAAAAGACATTGAAATGATTGAAAATGTACAGAAAAGATTTACTCTTTCCTTTCAACATTTACGAAATTTAAATTACAAGGATAGATGTGCAGATTGGATATTCTTAGTCTAGAATTTACTAGACTAGTTACTGACCTTGTTTTTGTGTATAAAGTGATATTTGGATATATATAATTAATGTGTTTGACTTTTTCGAGTTACAGCCTTGCATGCATAATACGCGTGGGCATTTACTAAAGTTGCGTTTACCAAAATCAAATTTGAATTTACGCAAATTCAGTTTCCCATGTAGGATAGTACTACCATGGAACGCTCTGCCGGAATCTATTATTTTGAGTAAAGATGTAGTGGATTTTAAAAGAAAATTGTTGTTAAATAAAAGTGTTCTGTTTCATTATGTAAAAATGTATGCTCATTGAATGTATTTTTATGTTTATTTCTTGAAACTGTTTATTGTTATAGTGTTATTTCAACGTCTATTTCCGTCTATAACGCCTGGAGTAAACGTTTTCGTTCGTTTTCGTTCCAAGAACTTTGACAATATTGCCAGTGGCCTTGTCACCATCTGGAATCGCTGACTGAACAGCCCCCGAATTCGTTGTCCACTCACGAAGATTCATGGAAGCCGTTGAAAACAGATTCTTGGCTTCGTGATAAAATTCGACAGCTTCGCTGGTAGAATCGGTACCGGTTATTACATTATCCACATAAATATTTTCTCTGATCTGATTAGCGACCTTGCCTCCGAATCTCCGTAAATGGTAGTCTACTGTTGCCGCAAGTAGAAATGGGCTAGATATAACTCCAAACGGGACACGACAGAACCGAAAAACTTCAACGTTGTCTTCTAAGGAGACTTTGGACGGATTCTTAAGCCAAAAGAATCTGGTAACGTTACGATCAGGCACCTGTAGACCAACCTGTAAGAATGCTTTTTCTATATCAGCTATCATGCCAATTTCCGACAATCGAAAACGAAGCAATAAGCCGCACAGATTCTGCAGCATAACAGGACCTCTGTAAAGGCATTCGTTTAAACTGTAGGAAGTCTTCTTCACCTTAGGCGTCTCGTCATTCAGACGTGGCAGAATCTGCCCTGTCAGACGTCTGATTCTGCCTTACATTCAGCTTTCAGACCTGCTTTCTTCTTAGCGCTCTTAGGTAACTGAATGACAGCTGACTTTCGCTGAGGCCGAAGTTAGTGCAAAGGTCAGACTATAAACCTTTGCTTTGAAAGTTGTAGTCACTCTGTTTGGCCTCTGTCCAAGCCAAACCAGCAGCTTGGTTGATACATACGTGCATATAATATGCAGTTATATAGATGCCTACGCATTAAGTGGACATGTGGCACAGAGGGCATTAACATAAGCATACGTATGTAGGAACGTATATATATATATGTTAGTTTTAAATATGAATTAATACAAAAAAACTTGGTACATATACAAGTAATGGTAAATATCCACATCAGTAATAATAAGCACAAAACACAGAAAGTGAACGAGCCCTAACTAATTTAAAATATTGTTTATTTCAATTCCATTTATTTCAATTTATTCAAGTCGCTATGCAATAACCACCAGCTTCAAGAAAACCTTATTCATTGTAACTGCGTCCATACTTTTAATGCACCGAACACACAATTATTTTTGTGTGCTTTTACGTTTTGCAAGTAACAAGTACGTATTATTCTATAGAATTTAAGCAATATTGAGTTTCGTTTGCATGTACATAACAAATTTTGACGGAGGTACCACACCTCAACCGGATAATAATTTTGAAGCCTTAGGTCTTACATTTACAAGGCGTGTGTGCGATGCATTAGTATAATTTTGCACATAAGTCAAGGCCACAATGCTAAGAAAATATATAGACCCTCGCATATATATACGCATATACACTAACATATACGTTCCTACATACATATGCTTATGTTAATGCCCTCTGTGCCACATGTCCACTTAATGCGTAGGCATCTATATAACTGCATATTATATGCACGTATGTATCAACCAAGCTGCTGGTTTGGCTTGGACAGAGGCCAAACAGAGTGACTACAACTTTCAAAGCAAAGGTTTCTAGTCTGACCTTTGCACTAACTTCGGCCTCAGCGAAAGTCAGCTGTTATTCAGTTACCTAAGAGCGCTAAGAAGAAAGCAGGTCTGAAAGCTGAAAGTAAGGCAGAATCAGACGTCTGACAGGGCAGATTCTGCCACGTCTGAATGACGAGACGCCTTAGCTGATGCATCATACACTATTCGAACTTTCGTTGTAGCCTTGGTCGGTGTAACCACAGCGTGATGAGGAATATAATGGCATTTGCCTTCACCAGTTTTCTGACATTCAGGTACTCTCTCGATAATACCTTTCTTCTCTTGGTCTTCTATTATGGCATTGTATTTCTGCAACAACTCGGGATCCTTTTGGAGCCTCTTCAGTAAGCTTTGGAATCTTCCATATGCTAAATGGTAGTTGTCCGGTAATTCTCTCTCGGGTTGTTTCCATGGCCATTTCACATAATATCTGTCGTCAATCATTCGGACGCTGCTTTCGAAAAATGATAAGGCTTTGTCATCATCATTAATATCCGGGCAGTCGCGGATGCCAATGGTTTCTAGCTCCCAGAAGTTTTTCAAAATGTCACTGGAATTATGGTGAGAGAATCTACCATAGGGTTCAGGCTTATCCAGAGTCAGCATATGAAGCTTTGGCAACCAAGATGAATCATCCAAGCTGTCTTCAAATCTGCCTGTCAAAATCCATCCCAACTTGGAACCCAAAAGATACAGTCCCTTTTTGAGTTCCAATCGTTCCGGAACTATGATATCCAGATAATAATCGTTGCCAATCAAAATATCCACACATGCTTGATATCCACTTCCACTGAAGTCGTCAGCAAGTGGAATATTCTTCTGTATGAAATCGTTCAGCTGAATTGGAGCTTGATCAATTAATCCTGTGATTTCTGGCACCACATTAGCGCTGACATGAATAATTGATCCTTCTTTAGAAACAATATCAAACTCCACGTTGAAGGATTTGATTGTCTTCGCTGTCGTAGTGCCAAATGTGATCACAGAAATGTACTCAGCAGTACCATACTTCAGCTTTAGCATCTTTGCAGCCTTCTCTGTAAGTGCGGTGACAACCAGAATCCAATAAGATTCTTAAACTGGCCGCGCACCCACTAGCAGAATTCCTAATTTCAGCCTTTGCTGTCTGCATCAGAACTCTTTGACCAGAGGCCAGCAAATTACTTTCTGAACTCTTCTGTTCTATATCTGAACTGGACGTTTCCACTCCAAGAACTGTAGTTTCAGGCTTCTTCGTTTGTTTGGCCTTCAATAGCTGAGGGCATAAGCTGCGATGATGACCTGCTTGCCTACAGTGAAAGCAGGTCTTCCTGTTTCTGCAATCAGTTGACTGATGACCTTCCTTTAAACAGCTGAAACATCTTCCCTTAATTCTTGCCTTCCGGTCAGCTAGAGTTGAGTATTTCTTACACTCATCGTTCCAGTGACCCAGGAAGCCACAGAAAATGCACTTATTCTTCGGCTTTCCGTCTTTACTACTCACTTCTGTTGAAAGTAAAGCTTCAGCCGTTGAGTGAAGATGTGACTGTGTATTGCTGGATTTATTGCCTGATTGAGGATGAGACTGGCGTTCTGATGCTTCCCTCGCAGCAACATATTTTCCCAACATCTCTCTGAGTTGAGAAACTGACCACTGAGTTGAGGGTCGCTGCATTTCGAGTTGCATCAAAACTTCTCTTGGCAGCTTGGAGGTTATTAGGGAAATGAAGATATTCTGATCAACATTCTCACCCAATGCTTCCAAGCTTCTGAGATGCTTCTCTACAGCATCAAACACTGATCGAAGTCTACCCTTGTTATTTTGGCACACAGGCAGCTCCATTAACTGGACATAATGCGCATCCACAATCAACTGCTTACTTCAGAATCTATTCTTCAAAATCTCAATAGCCGCGCCATAATTGTCGTTGGCTAACTGTAATCCAGCAATCGCTGCATTTGCTTCACCAGTCGTCTTCGATCGCAGATAGTTGAACTTCTCAATCGGTGACAACCTGCTGTTGTTGTGCACCGTCGACTCAAATGCATCCCAGAATTCACTCCACTTCAAGACATTTCCATCAAACTTCGGAATGTCCAACTTCGGTAATTTCACTGATGACTGAGCAACTTCTCCATGTTCGGTCTGATGACTTACATTCAGTTGGCTGAGATTGCCGGTAATTCGATCCATAGATCTTGTAGCCAAAGCATCTGCCGCTTTCTTTGATTCCAAATCATACAAAAGGGCTTCCAAACTTGATATGGCTTCAATGAGAGCATCTAGAAATTCTGAACTTTCTTCAATATCTGATTGGAGGTATTCCTCGTCGTCTATAAGAGCTTGAATCCTATCATCGTAACTGGAAATGTCAGTCTTGTAATGTACAAGTCTGTTAAGAATAGATCTGGCGATGACGGGATCCACTGCAGCTGAACCAGAGAGGAAATCGCCCGCTTTGGACAGCTGTTTCTTGACATTGGTTCTGACTGCGTTTCGCTGTAGCTTCAGGCGGGTTAGAGATCTTTCTTCTGCCATAATAGCATAAATGTCAAATGTAGCAATATAAAGGAAATAAGGATTCCAATTGACCAAATAAATGAAGGCAGAAATCAGTTTATCAGTTAATAAAGGTTAATGTCAATGTGAGAAATGATCCTCCAATAGAATCAAATATCCAATAAAATAGAATGTCTTGAAAGCCAGCACAATAGAATATGTTGGGTTGGCAGTAACTGTAACGGCAGTAAATAAGATTTGCAATGTTCAGCCAAGGAAATAAGCAAACGTAAATAAAATAATGGATAAATCAAGGTAATGGGTGCCCCACACTGGCCACCAATTGTGGTGACTGCGACCACAGAAATCAGGAATGAAAACTGGATGCAAAATAAACTTTAATAACGTAACGATAATGTAATTCAGAAAATAAGACATAAACTGATACTTTAGATAACCTCAATAATAAACGAACTCTGCTAAAGCTACGTTAAGTCCGTAATGAAATTCATTGTCTCTTTATATAGTCTTCATAGAAAGTTCTAGAAACTTCAGGAAAAGAATGTTTTGGAAAGTTCTACGATATAGAACATTCTCGAAAACTATGGAATGTTCGGGAATGTTGTAGAATGTTCTGGAAACTTCTACGGTATCTCGCTCACGACACTGGCCAGCAATGGGTCGGATCCCCAAAATAACACCACCAGTGAATTCCCCATGCCCAATAACCTTTGTATGCCAAATGTCAGCCTTCCAGCTATCTCCAGTAGCCTGAACCAAGAACTGGTTCAACTTTGAACCAGATGAACCAGATCTGGCCAGCCATGCGTCGGATCCCCAAAATAACACCACCAGTGGATTCCCCATGCCCAATAACCTTTGTGTGCAAAAGATCAACCTTCCAGCTATCTCCTGTAGCTTGAACCAGGAACTGGTTTAACTTCGAACCAGATGGGCCAGATCTGGCCAGCCATAGGTCGGATCGCCAAAATAACACCACCAGTGAGCTTCCCATGCCCAATAACCTTTGTATGCAAAATATCAGCCTTCCAGCTTTCTCCAGTAGCTTGAACCAGGAACTGGTTCAACTTTGAACCAGATGAACCAGATCTGGCCAGCCTTGGGTCGGATCCCCAAAATAACACCACCAGTGAATTCCCCATGCCCAATAAACTGTGTATGCAAGATTTCAGCCTTTCAGCTATCTCCTGTAGCTTGAACCAGGAACTGGTTTAACTTTGAACCAGATGAACCAGATCTGGCCAGCCATGCGTCGGATCCCCAAAATAACACCACCAGTGAATTCCCCATGCCCAATAACCTTTGTATGCCAAATGTCAGCCTTCCAGCTATCTCCAGTAGCTTGAACCAGGAACTGGTTCAACTTTGAACCAGTTGAACCAGATCTGGCCAGCCATGGGTCGGATCCCCAAAATAACACCACCAGTGAATTCCCCATGCCCAATAACCTTTGTATGCCAAATGTCAGCCTTCCAGCTATCTCCAGTAGCCTGAACCAGGAACTGGTTCAACTTTGAACCAGTTGAACCAGATCTGGCCAGCCATGGGTCGGATCCACCAAAATAACACCACCAGTGGATTCCCCATGCCCAATAACCTTTGTATGCCAAATGTCAGCCTTCCAGCTATCTCCAGTAGCCTGAACCAGGAACTGGTTCAACTTTGAACTAGTTGAACCAGATCTGGCCAGCCATGAGTCGGATCCCCAAAATAACACCACCAGTGGATTCCTCATGCCCAATAACCTTTGTATGCAAAATATCAGCCTTCCAGCATTTTCCAGTAGCTTGAACCAGGAACTGGTTTAACTTTGAACCAGATGGACCAGATCTGGCCAGCCATAGGTCGGATCGCCAAAATAACACCACCAGTGAGCTTCCCATGCCCAATAACCTTTGTATGCAAAATATCAGCCTTCCAGCTTTCTCCAGTAGCTTGAACCAGGAACTGGTTCAACTTTGAACCAGATGAACCAGATCTGGCCAGCCTTGGGTCGGATCCCCAAAATAACACCACCAGTAAATTCCCCATGCCCAATAACCTTTACATGCCAAATATCAGCCTTCCAGCTATCTCCAGTAGCTTGAACCAGGAACTGGTTCAACTTTGAACCAGTTGAACCAGATCTGGCCAGCCATGGGTCGGATCCCCAAAATAACAGAACCAGTGAATTCCCCATGCCCAATAACCTTTGTATGCCAAATATCAGCCTTCCAGCTATCTCCAGTAGCTTGAACCAGGAACTGGTTCAACTTTGAACCAGATGAACCAGATCTGGCCAGCCTTGGGTCGGATCCTCAAAATAACACCACCAGTGAATTCCCCATGCCCAATAACCTTTGTGTGCAAAAGATCAACCTTCCAGCTATCTCCTGTAGCTTGAACCAGGGACTGGTTCAACGTTGAACCAGTTGAACCAGATGAACCAGGCGAGATACGGCGTCGACAGTATGCTCACCGTGTTCAGCGACCCCGATTTACTATATATAGGTACCATCCCAAGGCCGAAAAACGCTGTTTTAAATGGTTTATAGACCAATTTCTTTGTTGACAGCTTGAATTTGAGGGTGGTTCACCGTTGAAGCAGCTGAACCAGATGAACCAGGCGAGATACGGCATCGGCAGTATGCTCATCGTGTTCAGCGACCCCGATTACTATATATGGGTACCACCAAAAGGCCGAAAAACGCTATTTTAGACGACTTTTTTGTGTTCGGACTTAGTGAAAATTTGCTAAGTCCAAACGTTAAATGTTCCATTTTTGACCATCTGTAAAAATCGACCCAGAGCGAAATTCGGAAATCAAACATAAACTTGATCTGCACCCATATATAGATATTCAAAAAATAGTATAGAAAAATTTTTCCCATAGGCCGTTTGAAAAATCGGTGTGCGCAAAAGTCGACTTAAAAACGACCAAAATGGCAAAAACGTCGGTTGTTCCATTTTTGACCATCTGTAAAAATCGACCCAGAGCAAAATTCGGAAATCAAACATAAACTTGAACTGCACCAGTATATAGATAATCAAAAATTAGTATAGAAAAATTTTTCCTATGGGCCGTTTGAAAAATCGGTGTGCGCAAAAATCGCCTTATAAATGGCAAAAAGTGGTCGATACAGAGAAAAAAAACCCCACTTTTAAACTTGTATCAAAAAGTCGATTTTTTCAAAGTTCATTTTTTCCGGGCAAGTTTGGTATCATTCGAAAGCTCTTGGCCTGGAGATTTCAAAAATGTAAACTTTAGCTCTCAACTCCTTACCGTTAATTAGTTTTGGCTAATTAACAGTTTCCCAAATCCGCAAAGTGCCTTTATAGCTCATATTATGAGGGGCGCTCCGCGCACCCTCATGAAAACAAGTTGCAACCGCTTAACATATGAGCCTGTCCTACAACGAGGCTCATATTGGCGTCACAGTGCATCCCACATTAAAGCCTCATTAAAGAACCTCAGCTTCATCCTCATTACGGAAAAATGAATAGACGTTGTGGCCCAGAAGAAATGGACTGAAGTGAACTACGACTGCTCAAGCTGAACTGTGCATGCAACCTGGTGCTTCCTGAAACACTATGGCACACCTCTAATGCATTCTCGAAACACTTTCACATTATAAACACGCAGAATGCGTTCCCACTTGGCTGTGAGTCAGAGCGCCTCTTTGCGTACCTAATTGAGCATATGCACACTATAATGACTGATCAACATTATGAAGGATAATTTGTAATGAAAAGCTTTATGCAGTATGTATTTATATAAAAGTAAAATATATATCTGCAAATTATTCGTATTATGACATACGCCAATATGAGCCTCGTTGTAGGACAGGCTCATATGTTAAGCGGTTGCAACTTGTTTTCCTTAATTTACAACCTCCCTACGGAACTCATATGTATTTTACAGGCTAGTTTTTGCTTATGTACAACCTGCCTACGAAGACTCATATGTATTTTACATGCGACGAAGGAGCACTTTTTGTTCTTGTTTAGACAATCCTGAGCTTGTAATTGTTTTTGAGTTTGTAGCTGTTGCCCGTCTTTGGGCTTACGATATACGTATATTTATTGTATTGTATTACTGCATGTATTTTTGTAGACTGTTGAAATGATGCGAAATCCAGTGATGTTTCAAGAGCTGATGCGAAATCATGATCGAGCTGTCAGCAATTTGGAAAGCATTCCAGGCGGCATTGCCGCTCTCCAGCGGCTCTATCGTGACGTCGAATTGCCCATGATGGACGCTGCCCAGCATCAGTTGACCGGTGGTCAGAACCCTTTTGCTGGCCTAATGGATGAGAGTGGTCCGTTTAAGCAGAATATATTGTTTCTTTGCGAATTATTCAGTGCAAATTCGGCACACTAGAAAACTCGTATTCACATTTTATAGACTTGTATCATAAGCCCGGTTCATACCTATTTTCCGATTGCCAGTTTGTCTGTTTGTCTGTTTCTCCGAATTTTGTCCCTTCGTTTGTTTCTCAAAATTTCCGTTTCTACGTGTGTCCGTTTATCCGTTTCCGTTTGTCTGGTTTCCTTTTATGAACTGATTCACATACTTGTTGCTTTCGGACAACCCGAAAAGTAAAGCAGTGTTGAGGTGTAAACGGACATCCCTTACGGACAGACAGACAAAGGGGCAAACGGAATAACGGAAAGGTACGAAGTAGTATGTGAGTGGACAAACGGACAGAGCTCTTTTTCTTTTATTGTTTTGTTTGGTTGCCTGTTTATGGCAACCTCAAATGAAATGAGCTTCTTACTCATCGGACAATGACGTCTTTCTTATGAATATGATGTGTGTGATCTATTTATCGACTTATTTTGTGAGCTGAACAGGTACCTATGCACTTTAGGTGGATCTCAGAGCAGTAATGCTGGTGTGGAGAATCGTGAGCCTTTACCCAATCCCTGGGCACCGCCTTCGGCCGGTTCAACTGGCTCTAATACCGGCGGCAGGCGGACTACCAGCTCTACCACAACCACCACAACTTCTTCTTCGACAGGGACTGGTGGTGGCACTGCAGGACCGCCCCTTGGAGGTAAGTTGTCCTCCCCAGTATTTTTTCTGGGAAAACGATAATAAACGAAAAAAGAAGGATGTCACTGCAGCACCTCCGACCCGAAAAATTCGGGCCTGAGGTGGGGATCGAACCCACAACCTTTGGCTATCTAGGCCAACACTCTACCGATTGAGCCACCTAGGCACAATCGAACCAAGCTTTAGTTCGAATTCGTTCCCAAACTGCAGTGACACGTTTTTGAATAGGCATATAGCCCTATAAAACTTTTAAACCCAAAAGAAAATGATGATTATTATGGAACGGCAGTCCCTGTCCCCGCTTTCTTCGGGGAGGAGTCTCCTGTCTGTCCTTCCCGCCTCTAGTACATGAGTACAGCTTATTTGTGCTCATTTGTGTTGTATCGTATTTGAATATTTTTGTACTGTATAGTTTTCAGGATCACTGTTTGGCGGTCTGGGAGGCGTTGGTGGAGCTGGCGGTCCGGGTGGAATGCAGAATCTGCTGCAACAGTTGTCCTCAAATCAGCAACTGATGGGAAACATGTTCAATTCCCCCGGCATGCAACAATACATTCAGTCCATTATGAGTGATCCCACTATGGCGCAGCAGGTGCTTACGTTTCGTAATATCAAGACAGAGTACTAGGTAAAAGTATGACAGTCGTCACACTCTTAGTTATCAGCTGGCAGGCATCATCTGCATAATAACGGCTGATCCCCCCACAACTGAGTACCTTCACTTCAAATAGTTTTGCCTGCTACGCTTGCGTGTTTTAGCTCCAAGCTGGCATATTTTGCGCGAGCAGAGAAAAGTATTGCTTGAGCTTCAACACGTAGACATAGAGCGATTTCTTCTTTTGTTCTTGTTTTATAATTCCCGTGACATTCAAGCTTCTTATTATGTTTCTTATTGGCCTATGTGTATGTTCTTATTGGTACCTATCGTTCTAAAATTTTCTCTTTGTTGTTTCAGCTGATTTCCAATAATCCATTGTTGGCGAATAATCCTCAGCTCCAGCAACAGTTGAGCACAATGATGCCACAGTTTATGAACCAGGTACACATGTCATACGCGTCATCCGACGTGATGTCGTCGACCAGGCTTTGAGACTCCTTTTGGCAACTTTGTTGAGTTGTTTTTGACCAGCCTTACGGGGCCAGTTTCCTGGCTAACACTTTACACCTTCGGGTGATGACCATCACATTGTAATGTCTAACTGGCATTTTTAGTGGGGGGTGGGGGGCCTCCAACTTTTCGGTTCCCCCCTCCACTTTTCGGAGCCCCCCCACTTTTCGGCAAGCCCCCCCCACTTTTTTGGGGGTCGCCCAAAAGTGTCGAAAAATTAAGCTTTGAGGTCAAATTTTCAAAAATTTTCTGAATTTTTAGCTAATTGATGGACTTATAAGCTCATTTTAAGCTTAAAAACAGCGATTTTTTGTATTTTTACCTAAAAAATGCTAATTTTCGCTAAAAATTTTTGTATTTTATTCCTTGGACTCCCCCCCTCCCTCCATTTTTCGGAAGCCCCCCCCCCCGCTTTCAAAACCCTAAAAAATGCCAGTCTAATGCAGCAAACAACAACAATACGAACAACATGTGATACGTAAGTACATAGCTACTTAGGTTTGGGCACGCACCGGGTATCTGCCATATCACGATAATTTCGTATTGAACTATTAGTTTCAGCAGCTAGCCAAGCTAAAACCTAGATTTGAAAGATCTTTTCACAGACATTTTACAAACATTTTAAGGTTTAAGAGTTTTGTTATAAAACTGTTTTATTACTGCATTAAAAAAATTTTGATCATTACCGGGATATTTCTCTGAAATCGGATTTACCCCCGCCCCATAAAATTTATCTGGCTATTCATTGTCCGTCGTTACTTGGTTGGAACAACCCAAGACTCAAAACTTTGTATTCTGAAAGACAAGTTACATTGTACAGTGTAAATTTGATACGTACGTAATGATTTGATTTGGGTCATTTGATCTGATTTGATCTATCTACTTATAGATGTCCAATCCGGCATTTCGGGAAGCAATGACGAATCCACGCGTCCTGGAGGCCATCACGCAGATTCAGAGAGGGATGGACACTCTGCAGAGGGAGGCGCCTGCCTTATTTACAAGGTATGCAGGGGTGTTTTCTACCTCCCCATTTGTTTCCAGCATGGGTATGTACCTCCAATGAAGCAGAAAATAGTACATAAAGCTAGAACAACAATTTCTATCTGATTTTATGGAACTGTCTTTATTATTTTGTAACATTGGCTTATCGGCGTTCCAGTATATCGTACCTTACGTACGCACGTGCTAATTATACGCACGATGTCTGATGAGGCGGACGCATTCAAAAATTATGGCTTGAGGGTGCCCGGGAGGTGCCATGTGCCAGGTGCCAGTAGGCTGGTTGAATGATCCCAGGCCTCCTACTCTTCCTATTTTTCCTATTTTTTCCTATTTTTCTTTGAAATTCCTATTTTTTCCTATTTTTGATGAAAATTCCTATTTTTTCCTATATTTTGTTATTTTTTATCCAGTTTTGGATTATTTCAGTATTATATAATGTCTGATGTAATGTTTAGTGTATGCTTTAATCCCGAATTTTCAAAAATTTTCGGCTTCGTGAAGTTTTTGTCTGCAATACTATCATAACTTTGTGGTTTTACATCCGGTTGAAAGATTAATTTTCTAAATCTTTCCTTTAATTGAATTAGTTTAGTTTAGTTAATTATGTATATACAGTACATTTCACGAAAACCAGGACTGTTGGCGAAGTTTGTAAATTGGCGGAATATAGCGAAGTGACGGCGATTTGCTCAAACGTTGGCGGAAAGTTCTATTTACTTGGAGACATTTCTTGTATTTTTCACCATCTTTCCTTGGAACTTTGGCGAAAATCGCTAACACTGCGACGTTTTGCCGTTTTCGCCAATTTGGAAATTACCCCACCAGTCCTGCTTTCCGGGAAATGTACAGTAGATCCATTGTGATATCTTCCACGGTTTTATTTAGTATAAGGAAAAATGTTCACTTTCGTGTCCTCTTGCTAGCTATAGCAGCCATTCCCATGTCTTGTCTACCTACTGGGAGCCTAAGACAAAAAATCAAAACTTTACTATCTTTTCGCCTAAAAATACGGGACTGTTCCCAGAATGTTAAAGAGCACGAAAATAGGTTATTTCGTAAGTTTTAGCTATTTTCGTAAAGGATTAAAGCCGTGCGAGTCAAAAATACCAGAAAACCAGCACCTTAAATTACCTTGGCTATTTTCCAATATTTCAGATATTTTGATATTTCAGACAACCTGTAGAGTAGATATCGTGACTGTCGGATTTTTGCCAAAATCTTCAATGGTTTTTGGCAAACTGTTTAATGATATCCAAAATGGATTATTATGTTTCCACAAAGCTTTGAATTTTCGAAAACCTGAAATGCTGAACATTAATTGCTCCCAGTAAATGTCGGATAGAATGCACGAGCAAAATCCGTAGAACCTATGTTGAGAGCAACCTAATGTGGCCACTTACAAAATTTGGCATTTCAGAGTTCAAAACTTGATGATACGAAGATATAATAGCGCTTTGCGGCTATTCCAGATGACGAAATTTGGCGATATCTAATTTTTCAAAATCCACTGCTCTGGTTATATACCGCTTGTACCTTTTGATTCTAACCAGCAGTTTCAATTTTAAGTGAAAATAGATTAACTTTAAGGTTTAGATTATTACATGAGCCTGTACCTCAAGAATCAGAATTTAGCAAATATATATATTTCGTCGATTGAGTCCGTTCAAAGTTAACCTTTCAAACTATGGTCAGTGCAGTCTTAGTCTTGCAAATTTCATGCTGGCTGTGAGTGTCATCGCGGGCGATCGCAGTCATCAAGGGTGCGGGCGCGGGACGATTGCGGTCATTCAAAAATGTGTTTACCGCCAACTCAGGGTTCTTGATCACCTAGGTCCGGAGGGTCCGGCCTGACAAACTGCCAGAAGGGGTTGAGGTACCAGGAAACATAGCAAGCGGTTTTGCCCTAGCGGTTGTCGGGCTTTTTACAAAACGTTGATAGTAGTTTTCTTTTGTGAAACTGAGAAGAAATCGCCCATGCCTGGTGGCGAAGTGGGGGGGGGGGGGGGGGGGTGGAAAAGGAATGGCGGGGATTGAACATGTTATAGTTTGATTAGGACACCCCCAGAGGAAAGCGGGGACAGGGACGCGTTCCAAATATCATGGTTGGATAGCTTTGGGAGTTACATAGGCAGTTACATGCATCAATATGGGGTAGCTGCATTTTGGGAACGAATTGAACAAGTCGCTTCTTGTGCCTAGGGTCGGGAGTTGGGCCTGATAGCCGGGGGGGGGGGGGGGGCATAGGTACCATCCCAAGAGTCCAGAAAACGCTGTTTTAAATGGTTTATAGACCAATTTCTTTGTCCGACGGCTCGGATTTGAGGGTGGTTCACCGTTGAAGCAGCTGAACCAGATGAACCAGGCGAGATACGGCATCGGTAGTATGCTCATCGTGTTCAGCGACCCCGATTACTATATATGGGTACCACCAAAAGGCCGAAACGCTATTTAGACGACTTTTTTGTGCTCGGACCTAGTCGGAGAGATTGGCCTAAGTCCAAACGTTAAAGGTTCCCTTTTTGACCATCTGTAAAAATCGACCCAGAGCGAAATACGGAAATCAAACATAAACTTGATCTGCACCAATATATAGATATTCAAAAAATAGTATAGAAAATTTTTCCCATAGCGTTTGAAAAATCGGTGTGCGCAAAAGTCGACTTAAAAAACGACCAAAATGGCAAAAACGTCGGTTGTTCCATTTTTGACCATCTGTAAAAATCGACCCAGAGCAAAATTCGAAATCAAACATAACTTGAACTGCACCAGTATATAGGTAATCAAAATTATATAGAAAAATTTTTCCTATGGGCCGTTTGAAAAATCGTGTGGCAAAAATCGCCTTATAAATGGCAAAAAGTGGTCGATACAGAGAAAAAAACCCCACTTTTAAACTTGTATCAAAAAGTCGATTTTTTCAAAGTTCATTTTTTGCGCGTTGTGGTACCATTGAAACCTCGTGGCCTGGAGATTTCAAAAAGTAAACTTTGGCTGCTCGCTTGTTAGCCGTTTACTTAGGTTTTTGTGCTAATTACAGTTCCCAAATCCGCAAAGTGCCTTTATAGCTCACATTATGAGGGGCGCTCCGCGCACCCTCATGAAAACAAGTTGCAACCGCTTAACATATGAGCCTGTCCTACAACGAGGCTCATATTGGCGTCACAGTGCATCCCACATTAAAGCCTCATTAAAGTACCTCAGCTTCATCCTCATTACGGAAAAATGAATAGACGTTGTGGCCCAGAAGAAATGGACTGAAGTGAACTACGACTGCTCAAGCTGAACTGTGCATGCAACCTGATGCTTCCTGAAACACTATGGCACACCTCTAATGCATTCTCGAAACACTTTCACATTATAAACACGCAGAATGCGTTCCCACTTGGCTGTGAGTCAGAGCGCCTCTTTGCGTACCTAATTGAGCATATGCACACTATAATGACTGATCAACATTATGAAGGATAATTTGTAATGAAAAGCTTTATGCAGTATGTATTTATATAAAAGTAAAATATATATCTGCAAATTATTCGTATTATGACATACGCCAATATGAGCCTCGTTGTAGGACAGGCTCATATGTTAAGGTGGTGATTCCCTTTGATCACATAAAGTTTGCACCATTATTACTCATTCATTACTTGGAGTTAAGAAGCCATTTTTATACCAAAATGTTGCTTGACATTTTCTCTTTTTAATGCATGCCATGAAACTAATGTTGCTTTTCTAAAATATTTTTAACACATTTTAGAAGAAGTATAATTTTCCAGAATTTTTGCAGACTCAAGTAAATTTTTTCGCGAGACATCGGTTATATCATTCGATACCTCCATCAAATTGCTGGGGACGATTTTTTATTTATTGTGAAATCGCTCTTCGTTATAGAGAAATAAGCTGAAATGTGTGCGTAACCTGTATTTTGCCTAGTTTTTCCAAATTTGTCAAGCGATTACTTTAGCTAGAAAGCACCAATCGGGGCAACTAAAAAATCGTCCCTGGGTATATTTGTGCAGAACACATTTGTTCAGTAGCAGCCCTCCAGCTTGCATGGTGAATGCTCCACAATCTTTGAAAACAAATTGGCCGTGTTTTTGCAAAAACAACATTTTAAATGATAGCAGCCTACAGGATAGCAACTGGAAGACGATCATGCGTCAGATAATTTGTCCCTATGAGACATTCAGATTGACGCCCTAAGTTTGATTTTACGGCTTGTGTAATTCAAGAAATGTTGGATTATTTGATATCTGCAAAGATGACAAGTTTTCGACGCCAAAACAAGAAAATCGGCTATATCTCACGGTAGAGAAAAGCTAGAAACTTGCTTTAAAAAGCAAAAATGTGAAGCTCATTGAGATCTTTCGAATGAACATAGTCATATCTGTATAGCAGCGCAAACGTTAGAAATGGGAAAAACCACTTGACAGGAAATCTCGAATTTTTGAATCGGGATTGCGCGGAGAGTGTTAGAACGATAAAAGAACTTATTTCGGAAAGTTTCATCAAATTTCATCTTGATTTATGCCGCCAAATAACAATATGTACCCAAAAGGAATCACCACCTTAAGCGGTTGCAACTTGTTTTCCTTAATTTACAACCTCCCTACGGAACTCATATGTATTTTACAGGCTAGTTTTTACTTATGTGCAACCTGCCTACGAAGACTTTTTTATGCGACAAGGAGCACTTTTTGTTCTTGTTTAGACAATCCTGAGCTTGTAATTGTTTTTGAGTTTGTAGCTGTTGCCTGTCTTTGGGCTTACGATATACGTATATTTATTGTATTGTATTACTGCATGTATTTTTGTAGACTGTTGAAATGATGCGAAATCCAGAGATGTTTCAAGAGCTGATGCGAAATCATGATCGAGCTGTCAGCAGTTTGGTATGCATTCCAGGCGGAATTGCCGCCCTGCAGTGGCTCTATCGAAATGTGGAGTTGCCCATGATAGACGCTGCCCAGCATCAGTTGGGTGGTGGTCAGAATGCGTTTGCTGGCCTAATGGATGAAAGTGGTCCGTTTAAGCAGATATTTGTTTCTTTGCGAATTATTAGTGAAATTCGGACCTAGAAAACTCGTATTCGCATTTTATAGACTTGTATCATAAGCCCGGTTCATACCTATTTTCCGATTGTCAGTTTGTCTGTTTGTCTGTTTCTCCGAATTTTGTCCCTTCGTTTGTTTCTCAAAATTTCCGTTTCTACGTGTGTCCGTTTATCCGTTTCCGTTTGTCTGGTTTCCTTTTATGAACTGATTCACATACTTGTTGCTTTCGGACAACCCGAAAAGTAAAGCAGTGTTGAGGTGTAAACGGACATCCCTTACGGACAGACAGACAAAGGGGCAAACGGAATAACGGAAAGGTACGAAGTAGTATGTGAGTGGACAAACGGACAGAGCTCTTTTTCTTTTATTGTTTTGTTTGGTTGCCTGTTTATGGCAACCTCAAATGAAATGAGCTTCTTACTCATCGGACAATGACGTCTTTCTTATGAATATGATGTGTGTGATCTATTTATCGACTTATTTTGTGAGCTGAACAGGTACCTATGCACTTTAGGTGGATCTCAGAGCAGTAATGCTGGTGTGGAGAATCGTGAGCCTTTGCCCAATCCCTGGGCACCGCCTTCGGCCGGTTCAACTGGCTCTAATACCGGCGGCAGGCGGACTACCAGCTCTACCACAACCACCACAACTTCTTCGACAGGGACTGGTGGTGGCACTGCAGGACCGCCCCTTGGAGGTAAGTTGTCCTCCCCAGTATTTTTTCTGGGAAAACGATAATAAACGAAAAAAGAAGGATGTCACTACAGCACCTCCGACCCGAAATCGGGTGAGGTGGGGATCGAACCCACAACCTTTGGCTATCTAGGCCAACACTCTACCGATTGAGCACCTAGGACAATCGAACCAAGCTTTAGTTCGAATTGTTCCCAAATGCAGTGACACGTTTTTGAATAGGCTATAGCCCTATAAAACTTTAAACCCAAAAGAAAATATATTATGGAACGGCAGTCCCTGTCCCCGCTTTCTTCGGGGAGGAGTCTCCTGTCTGTCCTTCCCGCCTCTAGTACATGAGTACAGCTTATTTGTGCTCATTTGTGTTGTATCGTATTTGAATATTTTTGTACTGTATAGTTTTCAGGATCACTGTTTGGCGGTCTGGGAGGCGCTGGTGGAGCTGGCGGTCAGGGTGGAATGCAGAATCTGCTCCAGCAGTTGTCCTCAAATCAGCAACTGATGGGAAACATGTTCAATTCCCCCGCCATGCAACAATACATTCAGTCCATTATGAGTGATCCCACTGTGGCGCAGCAGGTGCTTACGTTTCGTAATATCAAGACAGAGTACTAGGTAAAAGTGTGACAGTCGTCACACTCTTAGTTATCAGCTGGCAGGCATCATCTGCACAATAACGGCTGATCCCCCCCACAACTGAGTACCTTCACTTCAAATAGTTTTGCCCGCTACGCTTGCCTGTTTTAGCTCCAAGCAGGCATATTTTGCGCGAGCAGAGAAAAGTGTTATTGTATTGCTTAAGCTTCAACACGTAGACATAGGGCGATTTCTTCTTTTGTTCTTGCACTAAAATTCTTAACTCAGATTATAATTTGTATCTTACGGTTTCTGTTTCTGCTATTGTTTTATCTTGATTCTTTCAATATTTTCCTTATTCAAGAACTCACTTCCCTTTCATGCATTGTTTGGGTAGTAAGTTGACTTTACCAAATTTTATACACCTATTAATCGTTAAAAACTTCTTGCTTTTAATTCCCGTAATCAAGTTCAATGAGTCACAAAGAGATGAGTGTATTTGTTGTTTCAGTATTTAAAATCAGGTGGCGATTCCAGTCCAGAACAGTGAGAAAGGCCACAGTTTTGAACAGGTACACATTCACTCTCCGTCGTGATGTTGACCAGGCTTTGACACATTTTAAGGTTTAAGAGTTTTGTTATAAAACTGTTTTTATTGCTGTATTAAAAACTTAGACCACTGCCGGGAAATTTCTCTGAAATCGGATTTACCCCCATAAAATTTATTTGGATATTCGTTGTCCGTCGTTACTTGATTGGAACAACCCAAGACTCAAAACTTTGTATTCTGAAAGACAGGTTACAATTGTACAATGTAAATTTGATGCGTAATGATTTGATTTGGATCATTTGATCTGATTTGATCTATCTACTTATAGATGTCCAATCCGGCATTTCGAGAAGCAATGACGAACCCACGCGTCCTGGAGGCCATCACGCAGATTCAGAGAGGGATGGACACTCTGCAGAGGGAGGCGCCTGCCTTATTTACAAGGTATATATGGGGGTGTTGTCTACCTCCCCATTAGTTTCCAGCATGGGTATGTATGTACCTTCAGTGAAGCAGAAAATAGTACATAAAGCTAGAACAACAATTTCTATCTGATTTTATGGAACTGTCTTTATTATTTTGTAACATTGGCTTATCGGCGTTCCAGTATATCGTACCTTACGTACGCACGTGCTAATTATACGCACGATGTCTGATGAGGCGGACGCATTCAAAAATTATGGCTTGAGGGTGCCCGGGAGGTGCCATGTGCCAGGTGCCAGTAGGCTGGTTGAATGATCCTCACATCCACTGAGTACGTCCAATTGTCGTTGTCATTTGCTGGAGTACTGGCAATGTCTGAGCCAGCAGGTCGATCGCACAGGCCATGGAGGTTCAGTGACCCACATTCTTTTTATGCCTAGTCGGTCGCTTCTTTTTATGCCATTTTGATCTGGTTGCTACTCCCGCTAAGTATTAACCTGTAGAGACTGGATCCCATATTACCTACGGGCAGAGTAGCCGAGAACAGACAGACAGCCGTACGTACTAGTCTTATGCATAGCTGTCTGCCTGAGTACTCGTTGAGTCTACTTCGTTATTTTGAACCTTCCCTAATTATATATGTCTTTTCAGCATGAACTTTCCATCCTCGCTAAGCGGAGCCATGCTGGGATCAGCCGGAGCTGCCACCACAACAACAACTTCAACCACAGTAACCAGTAGCAGTTCCACTGCGACAGGATCCAACGAGGGTAACCCTGACGCCGCTGGGAATGCGGGAACTGGGGGTACGGGAACCTCCCCCAGCCCGTCGCAGTCTTCGCTTCCAAACCAGGCCCAGTTGGGTCAGCTTATGTCGCATATGATACAGGCAATGGCATCAAATAACTTGGTATGTGCATAACGTTGTATGCTTGCTAGGTATATATTTTTAGGCATGTTTCCCAACGGGGGGGGGGCAATCCGGGCGGGGGATTTTTTTGGGGGGCTTTTATTCGCAAAAATGAGCCAAAACTTTCTAGTCTTGGTGTGGTTTGTATCGAGAAACGCTAGAAATACTAAAAAATGGCTGGATTCAGGCTAAAAACTGTACATTTTCAGGTTAAAATCTCCGGTTTGATAAAAAATTGGTACGCAAAAATACAGGAGGAGCAAAAATCCCGAGACGGGGCGATTTCGGGGGAGGGGAAAGGTAATTTCGGGGGAAGGCCAACTTCCTCCCCCTTGTAAAAATATCCTGGTTTGTAGTACATGTGGTAATAAATTGCTACTGTATTAGCAGCAAAGATGTCTGTTTGACCCGTCCCTGGCTGTAATTATCTCGAGTTCATATTGAGTAAACATGATTATGAAACTATGTATTAAAAACATTGTCTTAATAATTATTAACTAAGTATATGTTTGGGTAACTGCGTCAGTGAAGAAAACTTTCTGTTAACATTTTTCTGCTTTTTTAGGATCAGTCAGGTGGTTTGGGAGCCGGGGAGAGTCCAGAGGTGAGATATCGTGCTCAGTTGGAGCAGCTGGCTCAGATGGGATTTATCAATCGAGAAGCCAATCTCCAGGGTGCGTTCGCCTAGTCATGGTATAGCTATTGAATTAATTCCTGGTTGACTACTTTTATATGATGATGTTTTTTTATCAAAACTCAACATTGTGTGCAGTGTGTACACAGAACGTCTTACATTCCTGAAAAGCTTGCTATATAATATATGCTTTCCGAATCGTGTTTAAAGACGCTAAAATAATATTTTTTTAAACTTTCAAAGAAGTTCGTTTACAGCTTCTTGATATTAGTTTCAGCCCTGATTGCAACTATGGGTGATATCAATGCCGCCATTGAACGACTGTTGGGCCAGACAGGATTGTAATACCCCCTAGCCCCCTCCCGCTAGTACACTCAAGTCTCGTTCCTCCTTGCCTCCCCCAAACTCCTCCGCGGGCCTTTGGAACCAACTTTCGCCTTCCTGCAGGCATTCCCATTAAAAAAAGTTAAGAACTTTTGTCCACGCCCCCTGCACCTCCAATACCCAATTCCCTACATTTTTATCGTCTGGCGTAACTCTAACTGTTAGCTATCTTTAGATTATACTTTTATTTCTATATATACTACGTACGTATGTATGCATGTGTACTTGTACGACACGATTTTATAATGTTGCTTGTGTTTTTGTGTTAGCATTTTGCGTTCCCTAAAATTTACATTAGGAAAGATGCATTAACTGTTTAGCTAAGTTTTTGGAGTAAGTAATGTTTTGAAAAATATTAATGGCATTTGTTTTTTATGTTTTTGCTTAAAATTTTTGTAATATTGAGGTTTTTTGGAAGATAAACTACTGGAAATTGCTCAACAGATAAATTAATTGAATTGCAAATATATATATATATATACATGCGGCTGGAAATTTAGACGTTTTTGTTATCTAATGACTGAACTCTAGATCATAACGTAACGTTTACGTTTATCTGTTAGCTTACATAATTACGTCGTACCAAAAGTAATAACTGAGTGTTTATGTACTCTTCATCGTAGTCAAATTTAGTTTTAAGCAAGCCTGTACTGAATTGAAAATTTTTTGAATTGCTAGATTAAACATTAATGTGGATTCAATGTATTTCTAAAATGTATTTATTAGTCAGCCTTGACTGGCTTAAACTTGATGACGTCACTTGTAACCGCGCACTGTATAATGTCAGTTTGAAATGAGAGATTTCACGGTTAGTATAATAGGTATTGTTGTCTTCTTTTCTGTAGCATCAGCTTTCGCTCTGTAGTGGATTTCTATTTTCTTTTTGTCTGTCTGCGTTGTCGTCATTTTCAAAGCGCATAGTTTGCAGTCTTTGCTGGTCTTTTGGCTGACTGAAGCTGAAAATTTTGTGTTCATTATACTATTTGGATGTAAAGCGAAGACATCCTATAATTCACAGAGATTTGGCTGCGCTTATGACGTGAAATTGGCGATTTCGCTGATATATAACGTACGTATCGTAACGTTTGCGCTATGTTATCTTGTCATGTTGTGCTTGCATTAATTGTATTTTGTTGATTGTTTGTCCGCACTATAATATACTGTTAAAACAGGATGCTTAATTGAAATCGGTTTCAGCTAATACCATCGTTGAAACATTTTAGCTTCTCCTGTGGCGATATATCTTCTAATCTTGATGTGCTGAACATGGGTTACTGATTATTTTGGCGAAATATTTAGAGTGTTTGCATGTTGTTGACTTTATTATGAAATATTTATTTCGTGTAAAAATGTGGGAAATTTTAACTTGCAAGTAAAATTTCTTTGTAGTTGGTTAGGATTAGTCACAGGACAAGAGGGCTGACCTGCAGCTGACGTAAGGTACAAGACGCTGTAGTAATCAAGTAGCAATTATGCATTATTGCAATGGTAATGTCTAGATCTGATCGGATATCTCCTTTGTAAGTTTGTACCTACCTGCTGGATCTATATTAGCAAGAGTCCATGATTTTCTCCTATATAGAAGAAGAGTAAGCCACTAGAGGGCTCCTCTTCTTGGCATTGCGTAACGGTGCTCCGACCGCAATACGCGAATGTTCCCCCGTTTGGGGGGGGGGGGGGGGTCGACAGGTATACCCCGCCCTCCGTTTGGTGGGTGGGGGGGGGGTAGTGGAAAGTGGTCCCCGTTTGGGGGGGGGTCGCTCCAGCAGGCTAAGTTTTGCTCATTATGATTGGCTGTTGGTTAGTTAGTTTACTTAGTTGTTAGTTAGTTTAGTTAGCTTGACACTTGTCACACTCTTAGTTATTATGTACTCCTGTTGAGAATAAACTGACTTTGCCTCGAAGATTACTAGGTCTCTACGCGGTGTGTGATGCTAAGTTTCCCCTAAACTGTGCGCGCCCAACTAAACTAAAGTTTCAGTATGAACTTTACTGGACAGACATTCAAGTTCACAAGATAATTTCAAACGCAAAATATAAAGCTAAATACAAACGGAATTGCAAATCACTGGTCAAAATAATGCTCAAGGAAATACCCGGCAGACGAACATGAACGAACGAAAGGATTTTCCGGAACGGACATACTCTTGCACACCCAACCAATAACTGAACGTTTTTCCCAAAGTTAGCCGGACAATTAGGTATAATTTTGTTTCATTGAACGTTTGCAGAAATAACTTTAGGTTTCACCCGATAAACCTCCACAAAGTGATGGTTAGACGAAGTTTTACAACTTCCAGTTTTTGCTGTTGGATACGTTTTACCTCAAACCAAGAAAAATTTTCCTCGCTGTGGAGATTACAACTTGCCAGACTCCACTGTGTAGTTTTCGAGAAATCGATGAAATAATGTGGCTAAGGAGACAGCTAGACAAATCTTAGCTTTGCCCAAATAACCCCCCGTCTCTAGATTCATGCAATAAGTTGACTAGGGTCTAATTTGTGTTGTGGGGGTCACTACTCAATCACTAGGTTCCCATTTGTGGAGGGTAATGCATTAGCGTGCAGAGCATGGTTTTCGAGCAGATAACAGAGAGCCTGCCTGCTGTCACACTCTTGTCATTATGTACTCTTGGTATAAAGTTGTTTTCAAGATGTGGATAAATTAATTTCCTCGAAAATTTCAAATATCGAAATCGTTTCTGAGTGGTAATAACTTAACCATTGGAAATAGCTCAAAGGTTAAAATAAAAATGTTCATTTCGACACTGTCCTTCCAGCCATCATAATCATTCCGGTGCATTGACTGCCTGTTGAAAAAATAATGCCAGAAACCAAAAATGTCTCCTTTTTCAAAATGTGAACGTTAAATAGCATCAAAATTTTGTTTTTGGAAAGTTCCTTTTACTTTGATAAGAAATTTAAGCCAACAGTCACACTCATTATTCTGATACACTTTGCATGTAATTCTGTAAGCCCGGATCAGCCCTCCAGAATATCCCGGTGGAGCTGTTCAATAAATGCATACATTCATTATAAACGCGTAACTGTTCACTGAATCACTTATTAGCCTAAGGCTTACGGTAAGTCACTAGTCAAGCGATACAACATTTATTATAAACTGATTGTATTACGACTTGATTGTTTATGCAATTAAAACTAATTACACAGCATAACTTCGTGTAATTTCACCGCGAGGCAAAGACATGCGTCTGCTAATTGGAATCTCGCAAAATTGAATGAAACAACTTAAAAATCTAATCATAAGACTTGTTAAAACAATGCCCGTGGACGCGAAATATTGCGACTGATCCTTCTAGGATATATATATATACAACGGTAGAAAAGCAAAAACATCCGACAGCAATAATAAATAAGTTTTCATTTTCATGCTAACGAGTTTAGCTGAGACGGGATTTTATTGTCAAATATGGCAATTTGTTGTAAAAAATAGACCAAAATCTGAAAATGTTTCTAAATTTGAAAGTTTTTGTTTAAAATTTTTAAAAAGTCGCAGATTTCCAAATTCTGTTGCATGAAACTACCGAACATGACGTTACTTTGTGAAAATAGTAAAAGCGCAGCATCATTTAAACGTTGGTCCAAGGTACCAGTTTCTTGGGAGTAGCAAAGCCCCCCTCCAGGGGCCGATTTCATCATTAGTCACAAGTTCACAAGTTCACAAGTCACAAGGAAATTCGGTTTCATCAACAATTAGTCACAAGTCACAAGTCACAAGCAAAGTCCCTGCCTGTGACAAGTGCACCACAAGTTGATTTTCCAGGTTCAGTTTCATCAAGCCACAAGCCACAAGTCACAAGTTCAGAGGTCCCTGCAGACAACTGCAAAACCCCACAAGTCGAAGCATCACTTGTGGCATTCAAATAATAATTAATTAAAAAATAATATAAAATCAATCTCCACACGTATTGAGCTATAATTAAACTTTCTGAACTTCAAAAGAATAAACGAATCAGATACACTGAATTTTATTGTACTTTCTACCTCACTAGTATTTTCTAACATCACACAATTTTTCTTGTTAGAAATGTTTTTTAACTCACCTTCAGATAACTTTAGTTTATAATGTTTCTATGCGTTAAAACTCCTGTATTATTTTTAAATTCGAAGTCCACTTTTTGTTTCATTAATTTTGTTAATGTTCTTGGTTTTATTTATTATTTATTACATATATAGTTTTACTGCAGTGCCGAGGACTTTCAAAGTCTTCTTTTTTTCTGATGCTTCCTGCGCATTTCTTCCTTGTCCACATATGTTTCGCTCAACTTGTGAGCTCTGACGTCATTTCAGCGAGCTTGCCTGTTATTTACTTGTGGCTTGTGACTTGTGGCCACAAGGTGCCAGCAGTTTGATGAAACCCAATTTTAGACAACTTGTGGCCACAAGTCACAAGTTCACAAGTTGTGGCTTGTGCACCTGTGACTAATGATGAAATCGGCCCCAGGACCATGCCCGAATAGATGGCGAGCTCTTACGAGCAAAGATTGAAGGGGAATAAATAGTGATGTCGACTGCCGAAAGTGCCAAATACGTATATAAATTCAAATTTTCCTGTATCCAGCTAATTTTTCTAAATCTAGATAGGCTGGTTTCTTCTGGGAAAGCCACACAAAAGAACTGTATTTATTGCACATTTGACATTGATTGGTTACGACTGAGCTCAATCAAATGAATTGTCAAAGTTCACCCGGATGTAGTGCAAATTGTATACTGTCACTTTCGCTGTACATGATTACCTACAATAATTCGCCAATTTTTTATATTGTGAAAATTAGAATCAATTAAGGGATATTTCGTTAGAAATACTGTACTTGACTTCGCAAACATTGTTAAGACCATACGTGTGCTTGAGGGGGTTTGGGGGGGGGGGGTTTCACCCCCCCCCCGATCTGAGCTCACCCACCCCAGAGGGGTTCCTCACCCCCCCCCAGAATCCGGATTTTTCCAGTAAAAAACCGGAAAAATCCGGTTTTTCGGCAACCTTCGGCCGCCCTTCACCCACCCCCCAGAACTTCCCCTCCTGCACATGTCTGGTTAAGACCATAGGCTCCCCGGGGGAGCGGGGTATGTTTAGGGGTTCAATCCCTCTCCACACTATAGTATGGACAAGGTACAAACCCGTGAGCCATCTGGGGCAAGGGGTGAGTAAAAATTGGGCAAGGAATATACGGGAATGGCCGGAAAAGGCTTTCGCACCAAAAACTCCGAAGCATTTCCTGCTTCGCCTGTAGTACAAATGTCGTAATTTTTCTCTTGAAAAATCATCACTTTGGATCTTGACAAAAGAAATTCTTTCTAAAAGTTGATAAGTTAGCTGCAAATTCATGAAAAATGTGAATTTAGATTACTATTAACGTTGGTTTTGCTGACGGCATAAGCACCTTCAAAAATTAGTTTTCAAGGTACAGGTATAAGTCCCCCATGTTAATGTATGGTTAAGACCAGTCAAATTGATAGTAAGTACATACCTACACTTAACTACATCTGGTTTCAATGTTGCACAACTTTTAATTAGCGCAATTTCCTCCTTCTTTGCCTCCGTTGTAGTTAACAGTCAGTCTATATGCGAGAGTTAGCTAGGATGGTCGAGCTGAACAAACAAGGATGGAGAGAAATCAGTTAAAATGCTTGAGAAGCGGCGCTGTGCGTCAGACACGTCAGCTCTATTCTTATGAGAGCAAATCAACGTCTACCAGCAGTTTTAATAGCTTCCAATTATATGTGATGGGCAATTTTTTGCTTAAAGCTGCCTTACCATAAGCCTGGCTGCCTGGGTGCAGTGGCGGCGCCACGCCAGGGGACGGAGGGGGAGGGGGGGGGGGGGGGGGGGGGGGGGGGGGGGGGGGGGGGGGGGGGGGGGGGGGGGGGGCGGGGGGGGGGGGGGGGGGGGGGGAGAGGGAGGGACTGTCCGGGTGGGAACCCCTCCATAGTTTCACCGGAAATTTTGGTTGGGGGAGGGGGAGGGGAGGGGGGGGGTAAGCTCTGGAAATTTGGTGGCCGAGGCCGACCCGCGAAATGTGATGTGGGGGTTCCCCCCGAACCCCCTCTCCCCAAAATTGGGACCTCAGAAAAACCAAAAAATGGCTTGAAATGCAAAATTTTTTGTATTTTAACGCTTTTTCCGTGAAAACAAGGCTTGTTTTGACAGTTTTAGGCGTTTATACGTGGTTGTAAAGCGATTGTAAGTAAAATTTGAGGAAAATTTTTCAAAAAATGACCATGTTTGGGCAAAATTTAGCTAACTTTTTGGCTCCAAAAAGGGCCGGGGGGTAGCCGAAAGTTTTTTGAGATGTCGTAAATTTTTGGGGGGGGGGAGGGGAGGCACAGGGGGCCGACATTTTTGGGGGGGGAGTTCCCCCAAAGTCCAAACTCCCTCCCTCTGCTGGTGAAACTATGCTTTACCCCTTCCCAGATTTTTTGACTCTCCCTCCCCCAACTTTTGGTTACCCCCCCCAGCTAAATTTTGCCAAAACTGGTCATCTTTTTGAAAAAAGTTTCTCACATTTTGGCAAATTACTTCAAAACGGTGTAAAAACGCCTAAAACGCCAAAACGATGAAAACAAGCCTTGTTTTAACGAAAAAAGCGTTAAAATAAATTTTGCGTTTTAGGTCATTTTTTAGATTTTCTGAGGTCCGAATTTTGGATTCGGGAGGTGTAATTTGGGGGGTATACATGTATATCCCCCACCCCCAGCCATTTTGTCAAACCACACCCCAAAAATTTCGGGTACCCCCCCCCCCGACCCATTATTTCCCTGTAACTTTGGGTCTGGGAGGGTAAATCTTGGAAGGCTGGTGCCTGGTGGTCGACCCAAGAAATGTGATGGGGGTACCCCCAACCCCCCTAACCCCCCCAGAATTAGTACCTCAGAAATTTAACAAAATGGTCAAAAAATACAAAAGTTTAGCCCTTTTTTCTTCAAAATAAGGCCTGTTTTTAGCTTTTTAGGCGTTTTTGCACCGTGTTAAAGTGATTTTAAGTCAAAATTTTAGAAAATGTTTTCAAAAACTGACAATTTTGGGCAAATTTAGCTGACTTTTTGTTTCAAAAAATCGCTGGGGAGGTTCGGGAGGGTAGCCGAAAGTTGGGGGAGGGTATGTCAAAAATTTTGGGAGATGTTCGGGCAAAAATTTTGGGGGAGTCCCCCCCAAAGGAAACTATTTTTAGGGTATATATACGTATACGTTTTACAAAAATTTTCAAATTTTTTGCTTTAAGTTTTTATAATTAGGGATGCACCGGGGCCTGGCCCCGGCCCCGGTAGTCAGGCCCCGACCCCGGTGGTCAGGGCCCGGTCCCGGCCGGGGCCAAAAATTAGCAAAATTTTGTCAGTGTTTGACTTACTTTGACCAAAAGACAAGACAAGACAGTAACGTTTGTATATCAGAAGATTTTGCAAAATTTCAATTTTCAAGAAACTTTTTGAAAATTTTCGATTTGGACCTGCAATTTCCCGGCCACGGCCCCGGTAGTGGCGGCCCCAGGGCATCTCTATAATTGCGTGAAATACACGTTTCCAACAGTTTTATGGGCTTTCTCACTCAATATTGACCTTATTTAAGAGTTAGAAGCATGTTGGCAATCAAGCTTTCGAGTTTAAAAACCCCTTTCCACTCATAGGTGTACCACCTGTTTGGGTTGGGGGGCATAAGTGTGGCTGGGCAAAAAATCTGGGGGGGGGGTGGGTTTCCGACGGAGGGTGGGGGGACCCCCCTAAATTTTCGATTTTCTGCCATGGCCAAAAATCTTGGGGGGGGGCAGCAAAAATCTGAAAATCTGGGGGGGTCGCCAAAATTTGTCATTTTGGTGGGGGGTTCCCCCACCCCCCCCTTAACACACCTATGTTGGGGGGGAGTAAAAAGTCCAAATCTGGCTTGGGGGGGTCTCAAAAATCGGAAATTTTCAAAAAACTACCCAAATTTTTTCAGCTAAAATGGCCCTTTTTGGACATAAAACCGACTATTTTCTGCATACATCTGATAAAAAACCACTCGTATTGCGTTTTAAAACCTATTTTTTAGCGTTTTAACTGTTTCTAGACAATTTTTTCAGCAAATTTTTGAAAAATTGCAAAAGTTTTGCAAAATTTAGCATTTTTTCTCTTGTTTGGACCCCATTTTAGGGGGGGTCTGAGCTCGGCTTGGGGGGAGTAGTCGAGGTCGGGTATGGGGGGTGGGAGGTCTGGCCTCTCCGTGGGGGGGTCTCACAGGGGGTAAACTGCAGCCTGGCAGAGTATTTTTTAGGGATTTTTTTCGGGGGGGGGGCTCCCGGGGGGGCCCCCCGGGCCCAGGGGGGGAAAGATTTTTTGGTAAAAATGAGCCAAAAATTGCTATTTTTGGCGTATTTTGCACGTAGAAGCGCAAAAAGTTCTCAAAATGCCAGGATTTAAGCCAAAAATGGCTATTTTTAGGTAAAAACCTCCTGCAAAGCCGGAAAATTTTTGAAAAATTGGCCATTTTTGGAAAAAATGTAGACCTCATTAAGGGGGAAGACCAAAATCCCGGGGGGCGATTTCGGGGGGGAAGGCATTTTCGGGGGGGAAGGCATTTTCGGGGGGGGAGGTCAATTTCGGGGGGGGCGCCACCATAGGTGTAACGGAGATTTGGGCTGGGGGAGGCTCCACCCCCAACATTTTCTGTGGGGGCCCCCTCTGGCGACCCCCCCAACCCCCCCCCAGGACCCCCCCCCAACCCTCCCCAAAAAATTTTTCATTTTTTATGCCAAAAATCTCATTTTCAGCCGTTTCTAATGATAAAGAACATCTAACCATAAAGTAATTTTAACATTAGACAGTGGTTTTAAACTCCAAAACTTGATTGCCAACATGTTTCCAAGTCCAAAATAAGGACAATATTGAGTCATAAGATCCATAATACAGTTAAAAACGTGTATTTCTCATAATAAGAAACAGTTTAAGCCAAAAATTTGGACATTTTTGAAAATTTTTTCAAAATTTACCCAAAAAATACCCAATTTTTGGCCATTTTTTTCGCGCCTTCGGCGCGACCACCCCCCCCCCCCCAGTTGGGGGGGGGAACTCCCCCCCCCAAAACGTTTTGGGGAGGGTTGAAAAAAGGCTTGGGGGGGCTACCCCCCCCAACCCCCCCCCCCCCACCTTACACCTATGGGCGCCACCCCCCCCCCCCCTGTAAAACATACCCTGGCCTGGTACACCCATGTTTCTACTGTTAAAATCATGGGGGTGCTCGGAGAGCCCCCCATAATATGAGCTATAAAGGCACTTTGCGGATTTTGAAAAGTGCTAATTAGGCATAACTAATTAACGGGAAGGAATTAAGAGCTAATATTTACATTTTTGAAATCTCCAGGCCAAGAGCTTTCGAATGATACCAAACTTGCCCAGAAAAAAATGAACTTTGAAAAAATCGACTTTCTCTTACGGGTTTGAAAGTGGGGTTTTTTTCTCTATATTCAGCATGATTTTTGTCAATTTTGTGTTAACTCGATTTTTCGAACGGCCCATAGGAAAAATTTTTCTATACTATTTTTTGAATATCTAGGCAGTGGTACTTAGCAAGTTTATGTTTTTTTTCCGAATTTCGATCTGGTTCGATTTTTATAGATGGTCAAAAATGGACAAAATAGCGATTTTGGACACCTCCAAGCTGAAAAATTTCCAAGTCCGAAAATTTGAAAATAGTCTAAAAACGGGCAAAAACAGCGTTTGTCGGCCTTGGGGTTGGTACCCACATATAGTAAATCGGGGTCGCTGAACACGATGAGCATAGTGCCGAAACCGTATCTCGCCTGGTTCATCTGGTTCAACTGGTTCAAAGTTGAACCAGTTCCTGGTTCAAGCTACCGGAGATAGCTAGAAGGCTGAAATTTTGCATACAAAGGTTATTGGGCATGGGGAATTCACTGGTGGTGTTACTTTGGTGATCCGACCCATGGCTGGCCAGATCTGGTTCAACTGGTTCAAAATTGAACCAGTTCCAGGTTCAAGCTACTGGAGATAGCTAGAAGGCTGAAATTTTGCATACAAAGGTTATTGGGCATGGGGAATTCAGTGGTGGTGTAACTTTGCTGATTTGACCCATGGCTGGCCAGATCTGGTTCAACTGGTTCAAAGTTGAACCAGTTCCTGGTTCAAGCTACTTGAGATAGCTGAAAGGCTGAAATCTTGCATACAAAGGTTATTGGGCATGGGGAATTCACTGGTGGTGTTACTTCGCTGATCTAACCCATGGCTGGCCAGATCTGGTTCAACTGGTTCATGGTTCAAGCTACTGGAGATAGCTGAAAGTCTGAAATTTTGCATGCAAAGCTTATTGGGCATGGGGAATTCACTTGTGGAATTTGTGATTGCTGCTGCCACAGTTATGGCAGCGTTCCCAAAAACTAGACGGAGGACAAGTAGGAAAAATGCTCCTTGCAGTCGCATGAAAGGTTAATATGAGCTATGATGGTCAACATTTAAATGTGTCAAGGACAAGATTTAAAATGTTTAATATGAGCCAACATCTAAATAAGTAGAGGACAAGATGTAAACGGCTAATATGAGCCGCTACGTTTCTCTTGGGCTCATATTGACGCGACTCAATATGAGCCCAAGAGAAACGTAGCGGCTCATATTAGCCGTTTACATCTTGTCCTCTACTTATTTAGATGTTGGCTCATATTAAACATTTTAAATCTTGTCCTTGACACATTTAAATGTTGACCTTTATAGCTCATATTAACCTTTCATGCGACTGCAAGGAGCATTTTTCCTACTTGTTATATATATACTTCATAGTTGGAGATTTTTGGCTTTAGCATTTAGCAATGACGGAGATTTGGGATTGGGGGGCCTCTGGCCTCCCAATCTCCCTCCCAGGTTCCTCAAACCCTCCCCCCCACAAATTTTTTGTTTTATGCCAAATATCGGATTTTAAGCCGTTTCTAATGCTAAACATTCAACTACGATGAAGTAATTTTGACATTGGACGTTGTTTTTAAACTCGAAAACTTGACTGCCAAAATGTTTCCGAGTCCAAAATAAGGTCAATAGTGAGTCAGAAAGTCCATAATACAGTTAAAAACGTGTATATATTACATATCAGGGTATTTTTTTACAGGGGGGGGGCGGGCCCCCCCCCCGAAATTGACCCTCCCCCCCGAAAATGCCTTCCCCCCCGAAATCGCCCCCTCCCGGGATTTTTGCTTTCCCCCCCGGGGATTTTTTGGAGGCCCAAATTTTTGGCAAAAATAGGCCAATTTTCAAAAATTTTCCGGCTTCGCCGGAGATTTTTTCGTAGAAATAGGTATTTTTAGCTTCAATCCTATCATTTTTGAGAACTTTTTGGGTTTCACCATGCAAAATACGCCAAACAATACCATTTTTTGGCTCGTTTTTGCGAAAAAAATCTTCCCCCCCCCCCCCGAAAATTTCTTCCCCCCCCCGGGCCGGGGGGCACCCGCGGGACGCCCCCCCCCCCCCCCGAAAAAAATCCCTAAAAAATACCCTGCATATATTTCTCCTAACAATAAACCCTTTTCGACAAAAATTTGGACTTTTTTGAAAATTTTTGCAAAATTTACCCTAAAATTATAGCCACGGGGAGAAAAACCCACCCCCTCTCCGCCTCCTGGACCAAGGGTTGGAGCCATGAGCTCCAAAACATAGCAGCAGAAACCGCGACTCTTTCCTACGTGTGCAAAGATCAAGTCACTTGGTTCACTCCTGCTCTTTTTATGACATTTTTGAAAATGACACCTACTTTCTGGTCCAACCTTGCCAAAATTTGGCTAAAGTTTGGACCGATGTAACTTTTGACTGGGTTGGGCTAGAAAAGGTTTGCGAATATCTGCAATGATGGCAAGTCTTCCTCTTTGCACAGCAAAAATTAGATAGATCTGATGCACCGTTAGTCTGGCACATTGCCAAATGTGGCGGGGGGGAAAACCCACCCAATTTTTGAAAATTTTTTAACAACCAAACAGGAAAACAATTCGACACTATTGCACGGTACCATCGCAGACGCTGCATCATCCTATGGTGTCAGATTTGGATAATTTGCTTCTCTGGCTAGCTAGGGGCCAAAAACGCTGAAAGTGCCATTTCGGTACTGGAAGACCCAGGACAGGTCCAATTGTGGATTTTAACAGCCAATTGAACGTAAAAACCATTCTCTACACGATAGACTAACAAGTTTTATCAAATTACATCGTTTTTAGCATTTTTCAAAAATTGCCCTATGTTTATGTGTTAAAGTTTATGAAACCTGTCCTTTTGATGTTGCATTTTCAATGGTTCATGAAATCTCAAAAAGGAAGGGGGGGGGAAATCTCAAAAAAGGTACCTAGATCGGATTTAGTTTTTATTTACGCATTCTATAGCTACAAAAAGTTGAAAATTTTACACCGGAAGTGTCAGAATAGCGCTACGACAATTTTTGAGAGGCCGTGGGGTGTTTCCCATTTCGGTTTCCCCCTTGGATTTCCCCCCGCTACCTTTTTATTATATACGTAACGGTACAACCCAGAGAAGTGCAAATGGGCTTAAAAGAAAAATCTAAGTATATACGCCAAGTACGATGGTATAAAAGTTCTCATCTAGCCCTTATAATAAAAAGTTCCAGCCAAAATCCGAAAATGTGCGATTTTCCCCCATGGCTACCCAAACTTTGGCCATACCCACCCAGTTGGGGGGGGTACGCCCTCCATCCAAAAGTTTTGCGGGAGGTTTAAAAAGGCTGAAGGGTGCTATATACTCTCCACCTTACACGTACACCGTAATTGGTGGGGTCCGAGGGTGGTAGCCCCCAGCTAAAAACCAGGGCCGTGATGCAAAAGATTCTCCTAAGCTAGGAGTGCTATACACCACTCCTAAGTTGGCTAAGTTTAGGAGCAGCGCCAGGTAAACTTAGGAGAAATCTTTTGAAACGGGTTTAGGAGGTCTCCTAACTTCCTCCCAGACAGCTCCCAGTCATCCTCCTAAGTACCCTCCTAGGAGGACACTTAGGAGAATCTTTTGCAACGCGGCCCAGACCTTTTTAGAATACAGCGCTTTTTCTGAGTTTAATTATGGAATTCGCTCCGACGGCGGGAAAACTTTATAAAATTTTTCGGTGAGCAAATCTGCTTTAGAAGAGGTCACCCCTGGGCAACTGCGGTTGATGTAGGCAATTTTTCACCAAATCGAAAACAATTTTTGATCGACCGAATATATGTATATAATAAAGTACGTCTGTTAACTTTTTTTCTTTTTAAGTCGGCTTATTTATTTCCATTTGCTGCTTGACAGAACCATGGGTATTTATTCATTGTTGGCTTTATTATTTACGAGTATCCCTGCCATTTTCGCCAGTGATGTCCTGGAATTCTCAGAAAAAGATTTTAGTGAAAGAGTGAAAGAGCATGATATTGCTTTGGTAGAATTCTACGCACCATGGTAAGTTGTTTGTTGTGCATACATAAGTAGCAGTGAAATTGCGGCGAACGCGACATTCTGGAACTATAAGTGTATATATGTATTTATTTACAAACAAAGCACACATCAAAATGTGCTGACCCTAATCAAATCGGTCTTCGGATATGTAATTCTTTTTATACTGAAGAACTGACCAAATTTTTAAAAATTCTTGACATTTTCAGGCAAAAATGGTAATTTTCTCCGAAGGCCGACGGCGCGAAATTTTTTGGTTTTTTGCCCTTTTTCCTCTTTCTCTCCTTAATTTTTCCTACCTTCGAATCGCGACGGGGGCGGCCGCCCCCCCCCCTGGATCCGCCCCTGGACTCTATCCTGCTTGAGTTGAACCATAGAAAATGGATCGACTGTCCAGCATAAAAAATAGCAAAACGTTTCCAAAAATATGCTCCACCTATTTTGGTGAATTGGGAACGATTCTGTTAAGTTTTTGGCTATAGAAAGTGCTAGGAGAGGTATGCCGAAGGTAGAGGAGCGTAAGTCCAAAATTTTGGTTAGGGTGGAGTGAAGGTTCGGAAAATTTGAATGGGATATATACCTCCCCAACCACAGCCCCGTTAACTACGGTCATTATTAGCGACAACACTATGTACTGACTCAGCGGCTGAGAATCGAATCATAAGCGGGAATGAGCACTGGCAACACTGGTGACCGGTCCTGTGGCAAGACGGAGATATATATTTCCAAGAGAACCTTTTTCTTTTATCAGATGCGACTTTGCATTTCCGTTGTTTTGAGATGGTTTCGGAAAGTTTTTTGCTGCTTTTAGGCAAACGAATTTTCTTCGTGTTCGCACGAATTTGAAAGTTTTTAACTGATGACAAAATTCATAATCCAGCATCCCAAACTGGGAGAAAGCTTAAAACATTATATACATTGAGTAGAGTTTATACGCGTTTAGCATATACGCGACATTTCAATTCTTGAGTTCGAGCTAATAATTATGGTTACTCTTAGTCTCAGCCGGAACTACATAATAGTGTGTGCTGGACGACTGCTGGACACCATTTTTTTGCTCAAAAATGCGTGCACGTAATTGCACACTTTTTTCTGGAAAATAGCAATAATTTTTTGGCGACTGTGTAACATTACACATAAGCCGTCGGCGAAAAACACTGGTGGACACTATGAAGTTCTGTGTTTTTACAATTTAACCGCAAACTATTCGTTATCTTACTGTGTCTTCGTGCTTGTCATAGGTGTGGCCACTGTAAGAGGTTAGCTCCAGAATATGAAAAGGCTGCAACGAAACTAAAGAAGAACGATCCACCGGTTGCCCTGTCTAAGGTTGGTAGAGAAATTGGCTACTCGCTGCTGCTTATTTATGAGTGCAACATTTGAGTTAAAGTAGCTTGATGTCATCTCGGCCGTTCCTATTGAACTTTCCAACACTTTATGAGGAGCAATCTGCAGATTGCATGTATACACGATGTGCTTAGTTTGAGTTGTGACTTTTTGTTTTAGTAGGCAGCTAATTTTCTTAACTTGCTTTGTGATCAGTTGGTCATATATACGTACAGGTACAACCTGCTTACTTACGATTAAAACGTAATGGTAGAATTGTATTGAATTTTCTCTTTTATCTACACTGTTTGATCTAAACGTTTGTTGTGAGAATTTCGTTTCCTTAGCACCAATTTTTTTATAACGCATACGCACAGTTGTGTATACGTGTAACGCATACGTGCAATTTCTTGTACACCCAAAAGTGAGCTTGCTTGACCTTGAACCTTAGTTGTGAACCTTTCATTGCATTGCATACTTACTTTAAAATACAACATCAAACATAGGAGTTTGTGCAGCCATGTTACTGCATGCAATTTGCGCACAGTGTGCAGATACATGCGTGCGTATATATATCCTTGCTAAATATAGAAGTCAAACGTATAAGTGTGAGTGCGGGCATACAGTGCAGTACGTATACTTATATATTGCTATTTTTAATGGCGTTGGTTGCCGATTTTTCTAGAAGTTGTAGGAAAGATGAACTGGAAGAGAAATTTTCGTGATTATATATCATGTGTTTTATGTGTGTCGAAAGTTGATACTGAACGTATATGCGTATATACAGACACTAACACTTATTTTACTAGCAACACTTATTTTACAAGCAAGCCTATACAGAGGTTCCTGACCTTTAAATTTTTACATGCGTGCAGTTACCTGAAACAAAAGCTGTTTTAATTCAAGTTAACATTAGGCTTCTGATTAATCTGCAAAGTCAATGCATAGGGAAAGTGAATTGTCGACATGCGTGTTACGGTTTCTTGAATAATATCAGAACAACAAAGAGTCAAAACAGGCACCAAAAGGGTTTCTTGAATAATACTACAGAGGAATATTTGCATGCGCAAATACATTGTACATCCGGCATGGTCCGAGATAAACAGGACTAAGTGGGTTGAGGAACGAGCAAGAATTAAAAATTCGTTCTCGTCAATTTTACCTGTCTGAAGAAAATGGCACAGGCGAGGGTTTTGCACCCGTGCCAATCTCGTACGTAGTCAGATATGCACAAAAGTAAACCTTTGTTTCCTAGTATTCCTATACATGTATGTTTTAGGTTGACTGCACCGCTGAAAAGGGGCTTTGTGACAAATATGGAGTCACCGGATTCCCTACCCTGAAAATTTTCAGAAAGGGTGAATTTAGCTCCGAATACGGTGGTCCTCGAGAGGCCGGTAAGTTATACATAGTTATATAAATTTTAAGAGACTTTACAAGTTTATTACACAACATTCACAAATACTCCGAAATTGTTCTTTTATGGCTATGCAGTTATCCGAAAGCTATTTCAACATTTATCCCGTTTTCCTAAAATCTCCATAAAGTGGTCGCAGGCCAGCACCCAGGATTTTGGAAAGGGGGGCTCCAAAGTCAAATGTAACGGGGTCTGGGGGCAGAACCCTAGAAGCTGATGAACTTCGCATCTTATATATTTGCCCAAAAATAGGACATTAGATTGAATCTTAGTTTATTGCAAAAAGTGCGTAATTTGTTAAAAATGCTGTTTTTGCCATAAAAATATAAAATTCTTCAAATAGGGAAGTCTAGACCCTTGAGAACCCCTGGATGCGGCCTTGAGTGCTCGGAGTATGTATATACGCATTATGCTGATTTTTGTTGTTTTTCTTTAGATGGTATTATAAAATACATGCGTGCCCAAGTTGGCCCCAGTTCGAAAGAGCTCAAGACCTTGGACGAATTTGAGAAATATGTTGCCTTTGATGAAGAGCACACTATTGTCGGTAAGTTTCTGCAGTTTTGCGATGTATATATAGGTACGTGATGAAAAACAGACTGTCTACACAAATTTCACAGAGTGGACAAGTGTAGCTGTAGCTCTATTGAGATCTTATCATTCTTATCCAAAAAAACTTGTTGAAAACTTTTAAATTCAGAAAAATGTACAGATTATATCAAAATAGTCAATGCTTGTCTGCCTCTTAATTTGTCTCGTCTGTACGTCTTCATGCAACTTCTATTACTAGTGTTTCAACTGGGCTTCGATGACCTTTCACCTTCGAAAACTAATCTTCATTCAGCAAGTTTTATCACAAAATGATTTGCTTTCTTTTTTAGGTATGTTTGAGTCAGAGACTCGCCTTCGCGATTCCTTTCAGAAGGTTGCCGATACGGAACGAGATCGCTATCGATTTGCTCACACTAGCGCCAAAGAAATTTTGGAGAAATATGATATCACCGAGTTAGTACTTAAGATTTATACCTATATAGTGTAGTATTCGTTTTAATTTGATTTTTAGTTGGAATATATCAGGTTTTGATTTTTTTCTCAACAGTTTTTGTCAACTCTATTCGGTTTTTCCGTCATGTTTTTCATAATCAAAAAATCGCCAAAACAGACTTGTTTCTGTTGCGTTAGCGGTCGACGAGCTATCCAACAAGATGATAGGACTGCAACAACAAAGTTTTACAGTGTACTGTAAAAGTGTGCTGTATTATTCCGTTCAGTGATTTTCTTGTATGCTTTTTTCAGTGACATTGTGGTATTCCAGCCACCCCGACTTCACAGCAAGTTTGAAGATAAATACGTGAAATATACAGGAAACTATGACACCGAAAAGATCAAGAAGTTCCTAGAAACTGATATGTAAGCAGTTTGCCTTGACTTTTTAAAATTGTTGATACAGATTTATTCCATTTAGCAAATAATTGTGTAAAAAACGGAATGTGATGGTGTTTATAGCCAAAGTCTTATGAAATGTTTTCTTCATTTGGGCAAGGTAGTCTGCAACTTTAACAATTTTTAGGTAAATATACCCCCTTTGTTTATTTCAGTCAGGGTCTGGCCGGTCACAGAACCTCAGATAACCTTGCTGCATTCCAAAAGCCCCTGGTTGTGGTCTACTATAATGTTGACTATGTCAAGGACCCCAAAGGTTTGTTGTGAATATTTCCCCTTTCTTTTCTTGCTTCTCTGCTTTTGTTTTCTGGTTTCCAATTCTGCTCTAGTTTTTACTACACATTTTTCTGAAAAAGCTTTTATGAACCCCATATCTTTATTTTGTGCATTTTATATTATCTTTTGGATAAGGTCGAGGGCAGAGTCATCGTCATGCATTTCCTTTTCTGCGGTTGCTTGATGGTGCTACGCTACTCGTAAAGCATTGAGTCCAGTTTTATACACCACGACCTATGCTTTGTATTGTGTGCATTTTTGTGGTCACCGACTTGGTCTACATGCTGCAGAATTCTTCATCTGTCTGTGTGACCTGCAGGGTTTTGTTGGCCCCCTGTTAGTAAAGTACAGTAAAAACATTTCTCTAATTTTTAAAAGATCAATTAAATATGTTAGGTACCAACTATTGGCGCAATCGAGTCCTCAAGATTGCCAGTGAGCTGAAGAAGAAGAAGATTCATTTTGCCGTCAGCAATCGGGAGGATTTTGCTCATGAGATTGAGGAGTTTGGCCTGGGCGACAAGAAGGATACCAGCAAACCCGCTGTGGCCGGACACGGAGCTGACGGTCTCAAATATCCCATGCAGGATGAGTTTAGGTTGGTCAGCGCTTCGTTTGATTTCTGCTCTGACTTTCCTGATGCAGTCAGCGATGTTAACGTGCATTCATAGTCGCGAACGCATGGAGACGGGTGTGGACGACTCGGAGTGTAACATGCCGTTTTGGCCTTTAAAATTAATTGTAATGTATCCATGCTCACGAACGCATGCAGACGCTTACATACGCTCGTCTGCTTGCGACAGGAACTATGAATGCACCTTACTCTTCACAGGTTAGGTAGCTTCCAAACAATAGTTTGATCTGGGACTGTGTAAAGGGAGGGACGCCCGGGCCAGTGGCGCACATACGTAATTTTTTCTGGGGGGCGGACCTCAAAAAAATTGGGGGGGTCTGGGGGCGAAGCTCCCCACAAGTTGAAAACTTTTTGAAAACAAGGTTTCAAATGCTAAAATAATCGAAAATTAAGCAAGTCTAATAAATTTCGCACCGGCGGCGCGAAAATTTTTGAAAATGGTAAAAAAAAGTGGCTATTGCACGGTTTAAAACGCTGAAATAAGGGTAAATTAAGCAAAGATGAAGTCAATTTCTCGCCGACGGCGCGAAAATTTTTGAAATTTTATGCCCGCGCTACGCGCGGACAATAAAAATTTTCCTTTACTTCTGGTTTCGGGGAAGGGTCCTTCTAAGGGCGCCCCTGGCCCGGGCGAAAATTTGGAAACCTGCTGATTTGTGGTCGCTTCATACGACAAATAAATACTGATGTTTGTGAGATGTAGCCAATTATATGTGTTAACTTCGGGAAATTGTTGATTTTTTCAACCTTGTCTCGTTTTCGTTTTTGACCTTTTTTACTGTAGTTTCCTCACTTCATATCTGACTAAAGGGTCGGAGAGGGTGGCGCACGCCTCTTGCTGCACCGTTACTAGTGCCTTAACTTTCGTGGTGTTAATATGGGAGGGGCAGGTTTTAAATGCCGGAAGAACTAGGTTTTAAGCGCACTAATATGGACCAGATTCAACTTGTCCGGAAGCGAAAATTTTCAAAGTTGGAAATTTTGACTGAAACTTTTTTGTGACTTCTAGCACTCGTCGTGCTGTTTCCAACAATATATACCAAATTAGTCTAGTTTCGTTGAGTATATATTTAGCTGGCACATGCTCGACCGGGGGCGCACAGCTCTTTTTACACCCATATTATAGGGGGTCGATATCGCGCGCCCCTATAATAATGAGCTGCTAACATTGAACGGTTCGACATGACATGGTTTTTCCAATTGTTTACGTTTTATGTCTACTGCCTCATATATACTTAACCTATAACCCAGCATGTTAGACGTTCAGTTACGCTGCCCATTTATGCTTTCTCCAGTCGTATAGGCTGCTCCAAGCATGTTCATGCATTTTTGAAAAGTTTTCTAATAATGTGCAGTACGAACATACACATACGTAGATTCTTATACACAGATGATTTATTCCTGTCGATTTTTAGGTTAGTTCACGAATTCTAGCTTTGCTCGCTTAGAGATCATGCTTAAAGTTTATTGCGAAAGCTCCAGAACCTGTCTGTTTACGTTCGTATTCTCGCTTAATATGCTCAATAAACAGACACGCTTTCTTATTTTTCAGCAAATAGTAGGTTAAGTTACTTTCTTGTGGAGCTCCCGAGATGTTACTGTTACGTATATATACGTAATAATCAATGCAAACCACGCATACATAGAGCTATAGAAAACATTTTAGTACATATGTTAAAACATTTACCTTATTTACGTTCCGACACTCCAAGTATGTACTATATACGTATATATATAATATAATGCCTCCATATTATACACTGGTAAATTAGAATGTACGAGTGGGAGTGCGTAAAACGCTTTGTATAGCACAAGCTGTGTTTTATTTTATTCAAATTGTTTGATAAGCGTCTGTACGTAGCTACCTGCTTCTAAAGGATAGGTAGTGAAAATGGCACGGATTGAACACGTTTTCAAAAACATTTTATAGCATTCCGGAAATACCGTCGTGTAGATTATGCTTTCTGAATAGGAATTTGTCATTTGTTTTCCTCAGATAGTATGCCTTTAGAAATTCATGTTCACTTTGCGGACGCTACGTATATAGCGAGCTAGCTACCTAATAACACGCATAGAGTCGCACTTTCAATAGTCGGGCCATTCCTTCCAAATATCAAAATCATTGTTAATGTTGACTGCTTGGTCCCTGACAATATTACAATACTTTTTACCTATGCGGAGAGAAATACTATTGATACTGAGATTAATGTGGCTTTTTATAAGTTTTTAATTTCGACAAGATAAACGTGTTTATCATGATGGTCTGTGAACTACTCTAATACTGTGCTTAGTTATTGTCTTTCTATTTTAGCCTTGATAATCTGAAAAAGTTTGTGGAAGACTTCCTCGACGATAAAATTGAGCCCTTTATGAAGTCTGAGCCTGTGCCTTCTTCCAACGATGGTCCTGTTAAGGTTCGGAAGAATTCGTTTTTTCAAAAGTTTTATTTTCTGTTTTCAGTCGATGATGAACCCTATCATAGAGCCAAGCAAGTTTTGTTGATAAACTGACACGGTTTTCTGATAACCTAAATGATAGGACTGAGGCTGCTTGTGTTTTTGTGTCAATTGTTTTTTGTTTGTAGTATATATCGTGTGGGTTTTCACTAAGAGGGACTTATATATTTTCCAAAAAAGTGTTCAGAAAGTGAAAATTTAATGTTTTGGCCAACATTTTGTAACGTTTTCTGGGTTCGTCGGAACTTTTCATTCTAAATTCATTTTAGTAAATGAACTTCCTATTGCTTTTCCTCATGAATTTGATTTCATGATTTAATGTTTCACTTTCTTGGCGCCGTACTTTGTATTGACATATGACATGTACTAATTTCTTCAGCTATTTTCGGGTCTTTAATGTGTTGCGACCGTTAATCATGTCTGTTTCAAAGATCTCTCGGCTCGCACTAGGGATTGTTTCGAAATTTATAATTTTCAGTTTTTGGCATTTTATTCTTTTGAAAGGGGTACACGCCCAGTGTCTATACATATTTTAGCGAAATAATGGCAATTGACCAGAGTATTTTTTAGGGATTTTTTCGGGGTGGGGCTTCCCGGGGGGGGGGAAGATTTTTTGCAAAAATGAGCTAAAAATTGGTATTTTTTGGCGTATTTTACACATAGAAATGCAAAAAGTTCTCAAAAATGCCAGGATTTGAGCTAAAAATAGCCGTTTTTACGAAAAAATCTCCGGCGAGGCCGGAAAATTTTTGAAAATTAGCCTATTTTTGGCATAAATTTGGGCCCCCAAAAAACCCGGGGGGGAAGCAAAAATCGGGGGGGAAGTCAATTTCGGGGGCCCCCGGTAAAAAATAACTTGATTGACATAAGCATGCAAAATCTCCGCATAAACATAACACATTTTTTGCGCTTTTGCGCCCATAACCGAGCTAATATTGAGGAAAATTGGGAGTGCGGGTCGGACCACTGCAACACTGGCTATGGCATTCTTTAACTTGGGGCTTGACTTTGTCCTTTCCATCATCCTGATAAAAGATGTGTATTTTAGTATTCTTAATACGTCACTAAAGCTTGTGCTTTATTTATCAGAATCAGAGAGGCGTGCCTAAAAATTTGTGTGTGAGGAGCACGACAGTCCAGCATCATACCAACTGCTAAAGCTTGTTGGCATTTTGTCTTTATCCATCCACATACGTACTCTCAGTCATTAGCGGAACAGTTGATGATGATATCCTATCAGAGCCAATTATTATTTCAGTTTGATAAATTCAACTTTACTGATAACCCAAATGATAGGACTGAAACTGTTCTGCGCGCGGTGTTCATTTTTTCATCCTTTTTTCTTTTTGCGCCGTCTTTGCTGTTCGTGCTGTGCTATGTGTAGTCCCGTGCTTATATGGGATAATAAGTTAGAATTATGAAACGAAAAACAAGCATACCTTTTGATAGTAATCAGCTTAGTCTCTCAATTCCCAGTGTGTAAAGCATTAGGCTAAGCTGGAACATTTTTCAAACTTGTGAGATTGGAAAACGAGAATTGTTTAATATTATAATAGCTGTTTTGGGATTGTGCTCTCATTAATCAGTTTCGTATTGTTTGAGTAGACATTGTAGAATTCATTAATGGCTATGCTACAGTTACGAGTATGAACGCTATGAACTAGTTACGTACGAATACGCCTAGGTTGTTTATTATAGGTAGGTTAGCTCATTATGCTTTTCAGAGTAGCTAGTGGTTTAACTTTATGCTAAGTTTCCTTGTTCCATTGGTTCTGGTTCTCTGGTTTTCCATTCGTTGTATTCTGCCCGTATCTTCAAAGTTCTACTAAAGATACGTGGCCTATCATTGTGAATGGATATATTGAAATGTAGAAAGAGACACTAGTAGTATGTAATTAATTCTAAACACTGTTAATTACATCTCCCGCCAAGTCTCTACAATTGCACCAGCTAACTAGCATTATTAGCTAGGGCCGTTGTTCTAGTTTTTTCAAGTTTTACTTTTTATAATTTTTATGGTTTTTCTTTCAGATTGCAGTGGCGAAAAATTTCAAGCAGGTGGTTCCAGAGGACAAGGATGTACTGATTGAGTTCTATGCCCCGTGGTGCGGACACTGCAAGAAACTGACTCCTATCTATGACGAACTGGGAACTAAGGTTTGTTTGCAGCCTGATTTGAGCTTTTTTCTAGTTGCATTTTTTTATAAAGTGGTCCTAATAATGTAGTTTAGAAAAATATCGTAGTTAGAAATGTGAACTACAACAAATTCTGTCAACTGAAATGGGAAATGAGCGTCGGAAATTTTAATTTGCTGAGTTTTTTCCTTTATATTATTTCTAGCTGAAAAAGGAAGAAAACATTGTGATTGCTAAGATGGACGCGACAGCCAACGATGTTCCTCCACCTTTCCATGTTCAAGGGTACGTGGCTGTTTTGTCATTTGTTTATGAGTCTTTGTTACTGCTATTTCTAAAGAATTACGTAGTTGTTTCCTTCACTGCTATTTCTAAAGAATAACGTAGTTGTTTCCTTAAATTGGGCTAATAATAATCAAGAGTGCATAATTAATCAGAATGTGACAAGAGTCTCACCCTCTGTTATCAGCTCGCGAGCCATGCTCTGCTCGCTACTGCTCCTCCTCTCCCGCATACGTATGCTTACCTGCCTAGTGGAATCCCGCAAATCAGTGCCCAGTACGCAATTGCGTATGCTCACTGGTTTCTTCAGTAAGCCTTGTATCGCCCCCCCCCCGAAAATGTAACCCATCATTTATCAATATCGAATGATAGGTCACATTTGGGGAGGGTACCTTCCTGTTGAAACAAGTGAGCATACACAATTGCGTACTGGGTACTGATTTGCGGGGGACCATTTAGGTCCTTAGCGTTATGAGCTGTTGGCGCGCAGAGCATGGCTCGCGAGCTGATAACAGAGAGTGTGACGCTTGTCGCACTCTTAGTTAT
>JASAND010006849.1:0-22923 GCA_030248195.1 Trissonchulus latispiculum
TTTGGGTCCACAAATCGTTGGGGGGGGGGGGGGTTCGGGGCCGGGGGGCAGCCAAACGTTGGGGGAGGGTAAGTCAAAAATCTTGGGGGGGGGGGTAAATTTGGTCAAAATTTTTGGGGGGGACACCCCAAAGGAAACTATGCCTCCAACCATAGGTATGGCTGGGCAAAAAATCTGGGGATGCTGGGGGGGGGTCCCGACGGAGGTTGGGGGGACCCCCCCCTAAATTTTCGATTTTATGCCAATTTTGACCACTTTTTGGCCAAAAATCTGGGAGGGAGAGCAAAAATCCCAATCAGAGACCCCCCAACAAAAACGACGAATTTGGCGATTCCCCTACCAGATTTTCCTAGTTTAGGTTTAAACTTGGCTGTAGAGAATCAAATAGGTGTCGGGTGGCTGGGCTATAAATCTGGGGGGGGGGGGGGGGTTCCGACGGAGGGAGGGAGGGTGTCGCCGAAAATTGCCCTAAAACCACTAAATTTTCGATTTTTTTTGCCATTTGGCCACTTCTCGGCCAAAAATCTGGGGGAGTAGGAAAATCTGGGGGGGGGGTCGCGGAAATTTGTCATTTTGGTGGGGGTCCTCTTAAAATAGCTAAAAATTTTAAAAAAAGAAAAAACCCTTTTGAATTTTTTGAAAATTTACCCTCAACGGCTCAACCCTTTTTTTCTGTTGACTGCTCAAGTCTGGGGCTCGGCAGGCACTAATCCTGGAGGGGGCGATTCTGGGGGTGACCCAAGTATGTAGGCCTGGGGGAGGAACCGATTTCTGGGGGGCTGCCCCCTGTTGGAAAAAGCCAGAGTTTGTTGTAAGTAATATATATATACCCCTTGTTTTGAAAATCATCTTTACTGACTCTGTACCTCTGGATGCAGGGGGACTCAGGTGAAATTCTTTTTTTTATAGAATGCCGTACGCACGTTTTTCTGGCATTCCTGTTTTCGTAATAAATGAGGACATGTTTTTGATCTGTGTAATTCTCATATACTATTTCAGGTGAAGTGATTTATATATATATCCTCGTGCTTATATACGTATAGCCTTCTTTAATTCTTACTCTTTGTGGAAGTAATCTGATAAAAAAAGATGGGTCACGCAAACATTTGGTATAGTCATCCTAGAAAATACGGACCTGGATCTCGTTGTTGGTATGTTTTAATTATTATCAGTTATATAATGTTTTTGAGGGAGTGGGGGGCAAAGTCAAAAGGGTGTCTAAAGTCCCAAAAATTTAGCAAAATGGCCTCTTTTCCACATGTTATACTCCCATAACTACAGTGTTAAAAATTTCAGTTTTAGCACCAAGAGTTTAGGAAAAAAATTATGCTCGCAAAAGTTTCGATGGAAAAACCTTAGAATTTGGCAATTTCTGGGCACCTCAAGGTGATTGGAGGAAAACCGGGTGTTGGCCGAGTGGGGGGGGGGGGGACTCAACAAGTAGAGGACGCCAACGACTCCTCTCCCCAGTAGGAAAAGCCGAGTGTACTGTTTCTAGGCGCGTAGCCGGGGGGAGGGGGACGGGGGAATTCCCCCCGAAATTGTGGGTCCCCCATTTGGGTGCATGAATATATACGTGCTGGGCCTGAAGTATTTTTTAATTCCAAAGAATGCTGTATAGAAATTCCACGCAGACCACGAAATTTTTCAGCTTCTGGGGAGCTCCGCCCCCAAATCCCCCGAAAACATTTTTGCATTCCCCTGTTCCCCCCCTCGAAAATTTTTTCTGGCTACGCTAGTGGCTGTGTCTGTTAATCAGCATGAAAAAGACCTTAAACGCGCAATGCTGGCTTGGAGGCGGAAATGTTTTATGTTACCTGGGTTTACTTTTGTGGTGGGGGGAGGGCGGGGGCGCCCCCCCCCACTTTATGGGTTCCCCCATTCGACTCTTCCCCTCCACTCGGTCCCACCCCCACTTTTTTGGGAGCTTTCCCCCACTCACTACAAGGTGCCCAGAAAATACCAGATTTAAGGATTTTTGGTCAAAATTTTCAAAAATTTTCCGGTTAGCCAGAATTCTTTGGTCAAAAATCGTTTATTTGGTACTCAAATTCAGTTTTTGAACACTTTTTAGCATAGTTATAGCCGTATATATGTAGAAAACTGTCTATTTTTTACTGTATTTTTGGCACTTTTGCACCATTTTATTCCCCCACTTTTGGACCTCCCCCCACTTTTTTCGCCTAAAATAAACCTAGTGTTCGATAAATGTATATTATACAAATACATTATGTGATTCATAAATAAAATATTTACAAATGTTTGCACTGCGATCACTCAGTCAGCCGGCCTTGAGGGTCTCCCTTGGGAGGGTTTCATGAGTTCCCCCAAAAGTCCGTCACCCAAGAAAGTGTGCTGTAAGGGAAATTTTACTATTAATAAAAAAACGTTGTTTTGTAGCAAGCTTACGGTAAAACTTTTTATCTCACATTTGGGGATTAAATATCACAAATTGAGAAAAGATACGAAATATATATATGTTTTGAAAACTTTCGTTTCTGATCCAGCTTTTGCCGAAATTTGTTGTCAAAAGGTCGCCCCATTTGTTTTGGGAGCCCGTATCAGTCAAAACCCAGGTATGAAGTACGTAATGTTGTTGTTGTTGTAATTGCCTTGCCGGGCTTCTCAGCCAAGAGGCTATCTGAGGGCGCTAACCTTTGTCTCTCCCCATCAGTCATAGCTAGTATGACTCTCGCTTCGTCGCCTGAATGCTGTCCCACAATGGGAAGCTGGAGCAGACACTTTCTTGGCCTTTCGGTTCCGGTAGTAAGACATCCATTAACTGCTCATACGCAAGGTAGAGGAGCACAGCATCTTTCGGCACTCCAAGCCACAAGCGCAGATGGGGTGGGATCAGAGACAAACCCAGAAAGTTGTGTGATCCAATTTGAGTACAAGTAATCATAGGTCCGGAAGATGGTCAGGGAGGGAGCAATAGGATCTGGTTAGTGGCTAATCTTGTCGATAGGCTCTCCCTCCACTGCCCAGGCTTGTGTAGTGACGGAAGCTTAGATACGAGACTCAATTTGAAGTGATGGAGACGTGAGAAGGTTTTCTGGCTTTCATTCTATAACGGGTGCGCAACCATTCATTATATATATATCTTTTTGTGTATTGAGTATTATCGTATTCTATATTCTGTTCTGTTTTGCTTTTTCTAGCCGAGTCTGCCAGAATCATCACGGCCTGATCCGAAAGTATGGACTCAACATGTGTCGTCGCTGCTTTCGAGAATATTCCAGCGATATTGGATTCAAGAAGGTATATACCTAATATACCGTCACTAGCGTAGATACGGGGGGGCGGACGCCCTCCCCGAAATAATGGCTTTGCCCCCCTGAAAAAATTGGGCAAAAGAAAAATTTTACGCCCGCGCGGAGCGCGGGCGTTTAACTTTATTAGAAACATACACAAATTATGCATTAATGCTTCGAATTAGCTCAACATTGATGCATTTTTTTACACCAATAAAAAATTTTCGCGCCTCCGGCGCGAATTTTGGTTATTTAGATTATCAAAATTATTATTTTTCATTAAACGTGCTAACAAATGTGTGTATATATAAGTTGCTTTGCAGTTCTGCTGTTATCTGCGTTATTATTCCCAACATCTTCAGCCTTGGCATAATTGGTTGATATGATCAGAATACGCAGTTCTTAATGGGAGCATCCTAATAGTTTCAGTTTTCGGACAAGACAGTAAACGTAGTAAAGAGTAAAAATAGTAAACAAAATGTTGTTAGTCAATTGATAAATAATTTATAAAGAATTAAATGTTTCAATAGCGTTTAATGGCGAAATTTAAAAATGTTCTCAATCTCTGGGGGGCTCCGCCCCCCAGAACCCCCAGTTGGGACTTAGGATTTCGCTTTCAACCATAGAAGGCTTTTGAATTTATAGGACAATTTGCAGTATAATACGCACTTTGCATGTTACGCAAAACTAGAAAATTTTACCCCCCCCCCCTCAAAAGTCATCGGTCAACACCGCTCCCCCCTGAAAATTTTTTGTACCTACGCTACTGTATACCGTATGGGCAAGGCCGCACCCAGGGGGAGGGTTCAAGGGGTCTAGACCCACCCCTTTTGGGATGGCTGGAAATAGCAAAAATGAAACTTTCAGCAACTTTTATAGAAAATCTTACGATTTTTGAAAGAATAAGCAGTTAGTGAACACTTTTCATGTTAAAATGCAAACATTTTGCAACATTAAGTGAGCTCCGTACTAAATTATTTTCGGGCCTGACCTTGAACCCCCTTTCCGCTAAACCTTGGACCCTCCCCTTTCAAAGTCCTGGGTGCGGGCCAATTGTATACGGACATTTAAATTTCAAGGTATTTTTACGGGGGTTTCCCGGAAATTGATATCTTCCTTTCCCACCATTTAATTGACCTCCCCGAAAATTATATACCTTCCCTCCCGAAATCGCCCTCTCCCTGGATTTTGTACCAAAATTTTAGCCAAAAGAGCCAAATTTACAAAAATTGTCCGGCGTCGCCGAACATTTTTGGTAACTAATGTAGTTTTTCCCATTCAGGCATTTTTGAGGATTTTAAGGGTGTCTCCATGCAAAATAAACTGTTCGTTTGTTTGTTTGTTCGTTTAAAAATGTGAAAAACACATCTTTTTGGCTCATTTTTGCAAAACAATCCTTCCCACTCCCGAAAATTCCTCCTCCCTCGGAAAAATACCTAAAAATGGCCTTCCGCTATGTTCGATACAAAAATAAATATAACGTGTAAAAAGTAATGCGTACAACGTTTGCATTCCTGAAAACTTGCTCATTTTTAGCACTCCAGAATCAATTTGAGGTTTTAGAGGATATCCGGAAAAAAGGAAAAATGCTAGAGAAAACGGAAAAATAACTATTCAGGAAATTTTTTCCGAAAAATTCTAAGCCTGGTGGGCGAAGAAATCAGTTTTTAGTGCAAAATCTTTTACTAAAGTTTTTAGGTTTTACCAAAGGCTGATATTGATTAAAAATTCTCCTGAAAATTTGGCCGCAGGAGGCCAAAATTTGATACCACCAGGGGCACTCATTTTTGAGAGTGGAAGGTGGGAGGTCGTTTATGGGGGTAGGGGGCCTCCACTTCCTCCCCTCCACTGGAATAGTATGTAGGGTAGCGTTCCAGTACGACTGTGTTCGAAGAGAGCTTTAATAAAACTATCACAAATTTCATGGAGCACACTAGAATAAAATAGATAGAATTTGAATATAGTCCCCAGATATGTGATAGAGGTATAGCAAGCTTAACAAAAAAAAATCACTCGAAATTTTAACAAAAAAAAATCACCCCACCCTGACTCACAGGAAAGTCGCAGAGACCCAATTTTTTGCATGGTGATAGCCACACATCTCGACATTACAGCCTGTGAGTTTGAGCCCCTAGGCCCTCTCCATGCGTTCAGGGCAGACCTTTAAGTGAGGGTACCCAAAAGTGACCTCAAAAATGTTCATGGCCGAAGTTCGAATTTCGCCTGCTATTTTCTAAGGGGAAACCCTAGGCAACCCATATTGTGCATGTGACATGTCCTGACTATGGGCTATCGATACATATATAGAAGTTCCCAGTCGGACCTCTGAGTCGTCCTGGGGTGGGTGATTTTTTTTTGTTAAAATTTTAACAAATAAAAAATCGTTACTGAAGTCAGAACAGCAGCTAGAGCAAAACTAACGTCAAAATCGAGCTCAGCGACCTCGAAAACCCTTATATACGTTGTTTTTGAGGTTGCCTGGCACTTCTGGGAGTCCAACCTGGTAACCAGCCGGGCCTGGACCGTCCGACGGTAAACGTGATCCCAGAAGTCAGTATTAGCCCATAGTTACCTAAAAACTAATGCCAGATTTGAATTCAGCGCCCTGGAAAACCCCCTAGGCAATGTTTATAGCCACTTCGGACCGTCCAGTTGGTACCTGGAGGGTCCGGACGGGTCCGGCAGGGGTCACGTGACCGTGGGTCATACCCCACCAAAATATGAAGTTCTGAGTTTCTCTGCCAAAATGCCTGGAAATAGGTTATAATCACTCACAAACACGAAAAAACAACGTTTTAGCCTTTAAAACGGCACTTTAGAGCCACCAGACTTCATACTGGACGCTGTCGGGGGCCGTCAGTTACCACTGAGACTTCGGCGGGGCCAGTTGCCTTAGCTGGAGCACTAGGCTAGCGGTTTGGGGTTCTAAATACGTTATTTAGTGCGCTCTATCCAAAACTGATGAGAAAAAGTTGCTAGCTGCTGTCTGGGATCCGATCCGCCACTGATTTTTTTTTGTTAACGGGTGATTTTTTATTTGTTAAACCTTTAACAAAAAAAATCACTCATTTTCGTCTACTGCTACTTACTGGTAGGTGGTAGAGCAACGAAACTGGGGTGGTTTTAAAGCTTAGCCCAAGACCTATCCATGGGTCCTCAAAGTAATCGATTTGGTTTAGTTTTGCGAAAGTTCCAGCCAAAAAACCGAATTTTGATTTTTTTTTTGTTAAGCTTGCTATATCGAATGGTATCAGCGATGTGTCGCAAAAAATTTACCTCTGTCTACAAAAAATGGAAAATTGCACTTTCTTCTAAAATGTAGGAGAATAGTTTCGGAAACCCAAAATCATAGAAAACTAAGGAGAAACGCTTGCCTTGTAGTCACCAAGGCGAAAGACTTAATCAATTTTACAATTTTGTGTCTTGATTGTACAACATCAGAAAATCCGCCCATTGACGAATGACTGATGGCTTCTTAACTCCAAGTAATGAATGAGTAATAAGGGTTTAAAGTTGATGTCTCCAAAACAAGGCCGCACCCAGGGGGGATTCAAGGGGTCTAGACCCCCCATTTGGGCAGACAAAAGCAAGGAAAAATTTTAGCTAATTTGTAGTAAGAATAGTAAAACCTGCAATTTTTAAAAAAATTTCGCGCCTTTTGCGTGGTAATCTGCTTTTTGCAAGAATTAAACAACCAATGTAAGATTTCATTTCACCAATGTAACTTCTTTCCCCCAGACCACCCTTGCATTTGACCTCGGACCACATCCCTTTTCAAAAGTCTGGGTGCAGACAGGCCTCTCGCTTACTTCTAGGCCAAAATTTAGGGGGGGGGGCTCGAAGAAGCCCCCCATCGATGGGGGGGCATATTTTTTGACAAATTTTTAGGTTTTTTGTGAAAAAATACTAAAAATCGCAGAAAATAACTAATGTTTGGTGTTTTTAAGCTAAAATCGTGGAAGTTTATGTAAAAATCCGGCGAAGCCGGAAAATTTATTGAAAATTTAGGCTAAAAATGGTAAAAAATGGCAATTTTTGGGGTTATGAGGGGAGATCGCCGCCGAATGGGCCCCCCTCAGTACATAGAAGTAAGCCAGAGTGGGCCTGCTCCAAAAGGAATTACCACCTTAAATTGCAATTTCCATTCATTATACATTGTAGTGATGTTTCAGTCGCTGAAACTGAAACTTTTTTGGAAAACGGACTGAAACTGAAACTGAAACCATTTAAACTAGCAGACTGAAACTGAAACCGAAACTGAAATTATTTTTGGTATCCGACTGAAACTGAAACTACCCTAATTATAGAACTGAAACTAGAAAAGTCTGAAACAGTTTCAGTCCCAGCGTAAAATCGGAAGTTTTTCTTTCTAGCCGGAGCTTAAACTGGTTTCAGTTCATGCTGGAACTGAAACTCCATTTCAGACTCTGCGTGCAAGACCATTTTAGTCTCTGCGTATGGTTAAGTTCTTTGTAAAATGTTATTGCAGATATCTCATAATAGTTTTACTTGCGAAAGAATTGAATGAGTGTGTTATGTTTTAGCCTCTCGTATGATCATCGCAGTATTACTTTTAGATAATTTACTGTCAGCATAATAGATAAAAAACTAGGAAGTTATGTTAAGGCGCAATTACTTTATATATTTTTAACGCACAAGTTGTTGATGTGGCACCTCTAAGGTCTAGGTTCAAAGGCTAAGCACCGAATTACAGCAATGAAGCTTTAGGTCCTCAACAGCTTTACATTTTGGAAAGATGCTTTACGTAAGCAAATAACTAAGCTGGTATAGGTATATACTTAGTTAATGAGAAAGTCAATGAAACAACCAACTAAACTTAGTTCAATCTTAATTTTTTGTCTTCACAAAGAAAATGATTGTTTAGCCAAGGGATTGCAAGTACAATATTGGCTAAAACTGTTTTACTCAGAACTGACATAGAAGCTGAGATATGAAATAAAACTGCAGGTTCACCAGTTTTAAATTCCAAATATGCGGAAACTAAAATTTCTTTCTTTTGTTGATGACTTCAGCTGAAAAAGCCGGACTAAAACTGGAACTATTCTAAAACGAGGACTGAAACTGAAACTATTTTGCGTCACCAACTGAAACTGAAATTAATTTGGACCGGCGACTGAAACTGAAACTAAAACTGAAATTATTTTGGGATGACGACTGAAACTGAAACTGAAATTAACTTAGGTTGTCGACTGAAACTGAAACTGAAACTAAAATGGGCTACTGAAACAACACTAATACACTGTAATTATTATGCCTATACAACACATAGTAGATTATTTATTTATTTGATTTTTTCTTTTTTAGCTGAATTAGGCAACATTTGATGGAGACAGTTTGATTGAAAGACTGGATGATAAAAATTGGGGAAGTGAACTTTGAACTGTCGACACTACACGTTGTGGTTATCAGTGTTGTATCTATTGTTACTTCACATTTTGCGCTTTGTTACTGTCATGTACTGTTATTTGAAATAATATAGAAATATGCTTTGATGTTGTAAGTTCTACTTGTTTTCTTGGAAATAAACCTTTTTGAATGGTGAAGTTTTTAGTTGGCATGTAAGCAGTTCAGAATTGTGCTTTTTTCCTTGGCCTAGGATGACTGGAACTTTTAATTTTATTAGTAACTCAATTAAAGTGTTGCAGCAAGCATAGCGGAAATGATTGGTTTAGTAGAAGTCTACTTTTCTACAGCTTTCTTGGTGAGGGTCGCAGACTCGTTGTTTGACACAGTGTAGTTGGTTGGTTCGTTGTTTTTTTAAATGTAACGTCACTCCAGTTTACGAAAGAATTCGAATCAAGCTTCGTTCGATTGTGCCTGGGTGGCCTAAATCGGCAGAGCATTGGCCTTACATTGGCCCAACCTCAGTAAAACTAGTGCTGCATTCATATGTATGGATGTGTTCGTGGGCATGAAAATGTTAACAATTAGTTTTAAATGGATAAAACGGCGTGTTACAATCTCAGGCGTGGACGCGCATCACTGTGCGTCGCGACTATGAATGCACCTTAGTCAGACGCAAACTTTGAGTGGCTGATTGGGTTACTTCATTGGTGGGGGGTCGGCAATCTGAAGTGAAGGGTGTGGGTTCGGTCCCTTAGTCATTGCCGAATTTTTCGGGTCGGAGGGGGGGCTGCGATGATAGTAAGTGTGATAGTTATTTCTAGCGTATAGTTTGGCTGGTTTCTATTGCAATTGGTGGTGATTTTGATTGCTGGGTAGCGATAGTGGTTAGAACTGGATTTAGTCATTAATTGCCGTTTATATATACCTCCTTGTACATTATATTGAAGCTTTTTCCTTAAAGTCAGACCTAAACTGAACGAAGGACAGCCGATTGCGAACTGTTTCCTTGTCTGTTTCTTGCCTGGTAAGGCTTCATATTCGCATAGATGTAGCGATTCCACAGCTCTAGCTGATTTGATCGAGATCTAAACGGTTCAGTGTAGAGGAGGCTGGGATGTTTGAAGGTGGGGGTGGTGAATGAGCAGTTAAATTTGATCAGGAATAAATGAATCTCAAAATGGATTCTGTTGGAAGAGCTCGAGTCAGACCCCCCCCCGGTCACGCGTCGGCACCTGTACCCTCCTGGAACTTATTAACTTTGTTCAAATGGAAGCAAGGAAATTGTTATGGCATGCATCGGGTTTTCTTGGCTGTGATTCCTTCCAAATTTCTCTTTGATTTAGTGGTTGCAAAGTACTTATCCGCTTCGCTAGTGTATAGTCAAGTTATCACTAAAACCACGAAAATAAAAATGTAAGTGTTTGCTAATATATACATATCAGTCTCCATAAATTTTGCATCATATATGAATGAGCTTTCATAAATAATGTTCTAATTGATTTATTTCGCAAAAAAGCCCAAGGCGCTTGGTCTTTTCGCGAAAAGACCGGGCTGGTAGCAGAAATGAGCATAGTTTAAACTAATTTCTCAATGTGACCGGGCACTTCGCGAAAAGACCGAAATTGTTGGTCATTTCGCAAAAAGACCACGACAAATATACCCTTTTTTTGAGGTGAGCGCGAGCTCGGTTCAAATCTTACAGCTCGGCTGTAGATCTTTCATCGTTTTTCTTTTTTGTCGTATAGTTTCAAGCGAAGAATGTATATAGTCTTAGTCACACGTCGTCTTGAAGGTTGTGTGAAACAGGATTTTTAAAATTTCAAGCGTCTAAGAACAGGTTGTCAGCGTCGTTTGCCTTTTTGTGACCTTGAAATAACCGGTTAGACTTAGCATTGGATTTTTGCCATTTACAGGGTTACACTTTAGCATAGTCTTCGTGAAAAACATCTGCCAAACAACTGGATTCCTTCCACGGTAGATATTATTTCAGAGATTTTTTAGCAGCTTGATAGTTGGAACTTTTGTTTGACATGGCTTTATGAGTTCAGAGAATACACATATGTATATACTTTATTGCGTTAAGCTTACACTTTACATGAACCAGTGAATTAGATATTTTTTTGCAAAATTAAGGTTTATATACAACATTTTTATTCCGTTTCAAGATTTTAATGTCACAGCTAACGGAAATAACCTTTAGTCTGTGCACACATTTTATTCAAAAATTATTTCCCCTGTGCCTCCAGTTATTCAGAGGTTTTTTCCATTTGAGGACTCCAAGCTCGGGCTTAGGTATATGTTAAAGTGTGTACGTAATCGGCTGTTTCAACTCTTTCTAGTATATACGAACGTATTACGTAATCGGCTATTTCCTAACCGGTTTTGGCATTCAGTCATTTTATTAGCATTTTGTTACAGACGTGATACCTGAGAGAGAAGCCCTATTATATATGTTGGATGCGGGGGTTTTTCGTAGCAAATGTGATGTGTTAGGCACAATTGTCAGATTTTACGAAAAAAGTTTATGGAAGTTTGTTTTTTAATTTTTTTGTCTACTGGGACAAAGAAAGCGGAAGTTGTGTCTTTTTGCAGCTCTTAACGCTTGTTCTGTCACGGTGTATAACATTTCCATTTATAACAGGCAACGGATAGTTGGTTGGTAGTTCGGGTCCCAGCTGTCACAAAGTTTTTCGAATAGTTAAAGAATGAAAGAAAATTTCACACTACCAAGCAGTCACCCGAAAACCTCGGGCACCTGGTGGGACTCGAACCCGCGGTCTCCTGCTCAACGCGCAGACTAAATAAATAAGCCTGCGCAAATTTATGATCTGCGCATGGGAAAGGTTATCTTCATGTTTTGCCCAAAAACCGGAAAAATCAGGATTTTGGGGGGGGGGGTGAGACCCCCCCAAGCACATGTATGCTCAGTATTACAGCAGTCGTCATTCTGACATGTATTTACAATGCGTTTAAATTTATTACAACATTTCTAGTCTATTTTAGTTACAATCATTTGGATTTTTTGGATGCATTTTGGACTATCGACTGCAATTATTGACAATTAATTATTTGTGGTGTATTAATTATTAGAAAGTATGGTGGTTGAGGGAAAAACGGGTGAGTCCGGAGCAGGTTTGGAAGATCAAACATCCCTTCTACCGCCCACCACTGCCAGTACCGCCTCTTCCCCGGGGTCTGTGGACACAAATCGGATCCAGATTATCCCGGATTATCCCACCAGCCCGACTGGGACCACCCCAGACAGCCCAGATCCGGATGAAAATGGCGGTTTTGGGATGGAATTTCGCCAAACGCCTCCGCTTTCCGCAACTCCGACCCGCCTTGACGGTAGCCCAATAGGATCTCTAGAGGCTCAAGTGGCGGCCAAAATCCTTCAACAGGACTCGGCCAAACCCGCCGGCGACGAAGAGATCTACCGAGTCTATCCCTTTAGGTGGTACATTTTGGCCGTCGCCGGCCTCCTAAACCTATCCAATACCATGAGTTGGATTGCCTTCGCGCCCGTTGCCAACTTCACGGATGCCTTCTATGCAGCTCATGCCAACAACTACCTAAGTATGACCTTTCTGATGGCTGCCATCCCGGTGGCATTTGTGGCCATGTGGTCCGCCCGACGGTTTGGCCTACGAAGTTCCTTCCTGTTCGCTTCGTGGGCCAATGCCGTCGGTGCGGTCATTCGAATGATCAGCTCCCTATCAACCATACCCAATCAGGGTCGATTTGCCATCGTGCTAACCGGGCAATCCCTAGCCGCCACGGCCTACCCCTTTATCATGTTTATGCCGACAAAAGTGGCTGCGGCTTGGTTCCCGGACCACCAACGAACGCTGGCCACTACGTTAGCCACCATGGCTAATCCTATGGGCGTCCTAGCGGCTAGCCTCATCTCACCGCAGCTTGTCTCATCTGCGGATCACATTTTTCGACTCAATATCCTAACCCTGGTCCCCTGTGTGACGGCTTGCTGTATGGCGACCTTTGGGATTCACCGGGGCGAGCCCAAGACCCCGCCGACCCGCAGCGCGGCGGAAGAATCCCTGCCGTTTGGGAAGGGGCTGGCACGGCTCATTCGTAGTCGGACCTATCTGCTGCTGTTTGCCTGTTTGGGTAAGCAAAGCAATTCATGGATTTTCTTGTCTTAAACAACGTCTGGGTTTACTTTTGTGGAGGGGGTACCCAACCTGTCCTGACCACTTTTTTGTACTTTGTTTCACATGCCCATATAAGCCGGATTGTATACTAAATTTTATGGATGTGTGGTCAAAAGCTAAAATTGTTATCTTAATTTTTGGTAGAAAATTGTGATTTCCCCCATTTTCTGTCGTCCATTTTTAAGTGTTTTGTCGTCTCTGGTGTCATCACATTTCTGATTTTCGTCTTATTTTCCAATTTTTGCCATTTCAAATGTCCCTCGTTTGGACTCCTCCCACTAGTTGGGGGGGTGTGTGCGAAAATGTTTAAAAAATAGGCTAAAATCGCTCTATTGTTAGCATGCACTGTAAAACTAATTATTATCACAATAATAGGCAGATTTAGTGGTTAAAAACGGAGTAAAATTTTCCGGCAAAATCGGAATAGGTTTTGAAAGTTTGGCCTTCTGAGCTGATTTTTCATGGCAAAGTTTGGTACCAGAATGGGCACCCTCTGGTTTTGGAGGGATTTGGGAGGGGGGAGGGTAGGGAAGGTTGTTTATGGGAGCACACGAGAATATGGCGTAGTTCCCACTGTTCTGACATTATGTTTGGTTTCTGTAGGGGAGTCACAGCTTTAGTTAAAAACACACTGAAAAGGTATTCTACCTCATCCGAAAACTGCAAACCCGATGCAGGTAGGGCTCGAATTAATACACGGATCGGTTCTACTGGAATCGGAAGGATTTTCCGACTGATTTTCAGATTTTCATTTTCAAAAATTGGAACCGTCCCGTGCACTAGACTTAAAATTTATAGCGCGGCGGGAAAAAAACCCAAATTTTCGAATTTTGGCTGTAACTTTTTTATTAAGCGACAAATCGAAAATCTAACGATAACTACCATGAGGCCTTGCGAAGAGCTTCAAAATGAGCCATAAAACGTCTCTCTATCACTTGTTGGTGAGAAATTTTCGACCAAACCGATGGGAAAAAACCTAATGCGGGAAAAAGCCCATGGGCGGGAAAAACCCAGCCGAATTTTTTGCTGCAAGCACGCCAGAACGGTTTTGACTATACCATTCGAAAGAGCGGGTCATTTTTTGTACATCTGAATCATAAAATATCAATATTTTTACAAAAAATCATGTAAAATTGACTTTTCAAAATTTCGTATGTTTAACACGTAAACATAGGCAAATTTTGGAAATTTTTGAAATTTGCTTAATTTCTGCAGTTTAAGCATCCTATCACATAGAAAACGTGTTTTATTGCATTTAAAGCCAAACCCGACCTATTTTAGTGAAATATTAGCGGTTTTTGGCGAAATTTGAAAATTTGGCTTGAAATGGCACCATCTCAGATTTTGGCCACCTGGACCTCACATAGAAGGTCGAACCTAGGTAAAGTCTATAGCAAATTAATCAGGAGGCTCCACTGAGCTAAGAAACGCATGAATTTTTCCTTTGCTGCTAATGGTTAGAAAAAAATTTCATTTTGAAATTTGGGTTTTTTCCCGCACATGGGTTTTTTCCCGCACATGGGTTTTTTCCCGCCGAGTCTAGGTCACCCCCAGGTCACACCACAGGCATTAGAGCCAAATTGCATACACCATCGTGAAGTTCGAGACATATCCTCTGTGAAACTATAGTCCGTTTTGGGCTAAGTCTTTCCAGTAGTTCAGGGTGACCCCCCAAAGTTGACTCTACCTGACCCCCATGTTGGGACCAAAAATTCCAAAATTTTCAAAGTCCCAAAAAATTTGCTGAGAGGCAGGGGGAACTACAATAATACACCCTCTAGGGTAGTTTTGGACGCTCTTTAAGATAGGCTATTAAAATCCGATCTAGCTCATATGGGTGACTCACACTGGCGATGGGTTTTTCCCGCATATCGGATTGGGTTTTTTCCCGCCGCGCTATAGCGACCTCTCCATTTGGGGAGAAGGCGCGAATATCTTTTAAAAAAATGGTGTTTTACATACGGAAAATATTCCTGGGGGTCACAATTTCGGGGGGGGGGGGGAGGGAAATTGCCTCATCCCCATAAGGTTTAACGGAGATTTGGGGTGGGGGAGGCTCCCCCCCCCAAAATTGTCGAACAACTTTACCCCCTCCCCAGATTTTTTGACTATCTCTCCCCACTTTTGGTTACCAAGCACTTTTTAAGGCCAATTTGAAAACTTTTTCTCAAATTTTGGCTTAAAATCGGTTTAAAACGGTGTAAAAACGCTTAAAACGATAAAAAACAAGCCGTTTTGAAAAAAGTTAAAAAACAGAAACTTTTGCGTTTTTAGGCCATTTCTTGAAATTTCTGTGGTCCGAATTTGGGGGGGGGGTTCGGTGGCATACTTTCCCTGGAACTTTGGGTCTGGGGGCATAGGTGTACGTGTAACGGGGATTTGGGGTGGGGGGCCCTCTCTCCCGAAATTTTGGGAGACTTTTTAGACCCCCCCATAGGTGTGGCTGGCGAAAAAGTGGGGGTGGGGGTTTGAAAAAAATTAGGGTGGGGGTTTGGCCAAAATGGAGGAGGGGGGTCGAGAAAAAGTCGATTTGGGGGGAGGGGTAAGAAAAATTTTCGAGGGTGGGGGTCGGCGAAAAATCGGTTTTTCGCTAAAAAACTGAAAATTTTCTCAATTTTCAGCTATTTTTAGCGATTTTTAAGGTAATAAGGCGAATTTTAGCAATTTTTCGCTAATTTTTGGAAAATTTTCGAATTTTTGGCTAAAAATTTGCAAAAATTTAGGTAGGGGTTTGAAAATTTTTAGGGGGGGTCGGCCGAAGGCCGATTTGGGGGGAGGGGTTTGAAAAAATTTTAGGGGCAGGGTCGGCGTCCCCTCCATTTGGGGGGAGGGGTCCCCCCCGCCCCCCCCCCCCCCGCCCCCCGAACCATAGGTGTAACGGAGATTTGGGGTGGGGGGGGGGGGCTCCCCCCCCCCAACATTTTCTGGGGGGGCCCCCTCTGGCGACCCCCCCCAACCCCCCCCCCAGGACCCCCCCAAAAAAATTTTTCATTTTTTATGCCAAAAATCGCATTTCCAGCCGTTTCTAATGATAAAAAACATCTAACCATAAAGTAATTTTAACATTAGACAGTGCTTTTAAACTCAAAAACTTGATTGCCAACATGTTTCCAAGTCCAAAATAAGGTCAATATTGAGTCATAAGATCCATAATACAGTTAAAAACGTGTATTTCTCATAATAATAAACAGTTTAAGCCAAAAATTTGGACATTTTTGAAAATTGTTTCAAAATTTACCCTAAAAATACCCAATTTTTGGCCATTTTTCGCGCCTTCGGCGCGACTACCCCCCCCCCCCCCCGGTGGGGGGGGGAGGGCCCCCCCCAAACAGTTTGGGGGGTGGGGTGAAAAAAGGCTTGGGGGGGGGGGGCTACCCCCCCAACCCCCCCCCCCACCTTACACCTATGCCCCTAACACACCTGGCCTCCCCAACCCCCTCCCCCCCAAAATTTTTCAATTTTTATGCCAAAAATTGCATTTTCAGCCATTGCTAATAACGAAAAACATGAAAGCACTAGAAGAAGAAGAAGAAGAAGAATTTTAATACTCAAAAGCGCCGGCTTTACAATACTACGGCGAGTTACGTTACAATAACATCCTACAAGATCCGGCGTTCCTCCAGCACATGATTACGGCATAATACTGATACAGAAACGTAGCAAAGGTAAAGCAAACGTAATGAGTATAGGGTGGGAGAGGACACGGTGGTCACCTAACCCCCCGCCCCTTAAGAAAAGCATCTAGACATATTTTATCCAACTCTACAGTAAAATTGTGCAGACTATCCTGAGTTACTACATGTTCAGGTAACGCGTTCCATAATTTAGGAATCCTGAAAAAATAAGAATTCTGTACCACGTCTAAAGTGGTTCTAGGCTCAACAAGTTTCAGAATATGGTAGCGATGACTAAATACGTTATCATAGTCGAAATAATTTTCAAACGGTAAGTCAATTGTTCCTGAAACAATTTGATAAGCTAGTTTTAGGTCGAAACATAATCTTCTATATTCCAGACTTTTAAGACCAAGAAACTGCAATCTTTCTGTATAAGTCAAATGTGTTATTTCAGGTATTCTTTTGGTGTAAGAACGTTGAACCCTTTCAATTGCATCAATATCTTGAAGTAAATATGGCGACCATATAACACTAGCATATTCAACAATTGGTCTAACATATGTTTTAAACATCCGCAGGAGGAAGTCTATTTTTCTGGTCTTAAAGGCTCGAAAAATACACGCAGATACCCGCATTGCTTTTTTGGAAATTTTAGTACACTGCAAACTGACTTTTAAGTTTGAGGTCATCCAGACCCCTAGATCTTTTGCCTTTAAAGAACAGTCAAGCGCCACATCACCTAAACGGTAAGTAGGCAAAACATTATTCACGGTACCACAGACAAAAACAAAACATTTATTAAGAGCAATATTTAGCTGCCATAGTCTGGACCACTCATACAGCCTATCTAAGTCTTCTTGCAAACCAACACTGAACTGAGTAGACCTATCCAAAACATAGAAAATTTTTGCATCGTCCGCAAAGAGTGAAATTTCTCCATTTCTTATACAGTCTGGTAAGTCATTAATATAAAGCAAAAACAAAAGAGGTCCAAGGACAGATCCCTGAGGTACACCACTCGTTACCCTGCCAGTATAGGAAAGGTAATCTCCAACCTTAACCTTCTGGCTTCTTCCTGTCAGAAACGCGGTTATCCATTTTAAAACATTGCCACTTATTCCATACTTTTCCAGCTAATAGATTAATTTCTGGTGTGAAACAGTGTCGAAAGCTTTTGCAAAATCTATATAAACAGAATGAACAGATTTTCTTTCATTTTTTGCTATAAACCAAGACCTGGAGCTTTCTAAGAGATTTGTCAGTGTAGACCTATTACTAAGAAAACCATGTTGACTGCGAGTAAGAAGGCCATGCTGTTTAAGAAAATGAGCTATTTCATCCTTAATAATGCGTTCTAAAACCTTACAAACAACAGAGGTTAGACTGATTGGACGGTAATTTGAAGGGTCTGAAATTTCACCTTTTTTATAAATTGGCACTACCAGCGCACTCACCCAATCAGTAGGCAGCTGGCCGGTCTGAACAGACGTTTGAAAAATAAGTGTTAATGGTTCGGCGACGGATGAAGCAATCCTTTTCAAGAAATAGCATGAGACGTTATCCGGGCCTGTCGATAATTTAGACAGCAATGATTTTAGTAAATTATAAACTTTTTCTTGCGATATATCAATCTCTGTCATGGAATGTTGGGTTCTAACCTCAAACTGCGGTAGATTATTATCATCATTTGTAAAAACAGACAAGAAATGGTCCTGTAAAACATCGGCTTTTTCATGTTTTGAGGTGCACAAAGTAGTATTCCTACAAAGAACTGGAATTGTACCTTTGGAACTTAGTTTAGAATTTACATAATTGAAAAAACTGCGCTGATTTGAGGCATTGAGAATTTTCCTTTCACGACTTTCAAGTTCATCGTTGGCAGCTTTCTTTGCCGCTTTAGCCGCCTGCTTATATCTTGCAAGAAGTGCTGCTGTTCGGGTTTGTCTGTACCGACGCCACAAACACCTTTTTTTCGTATAAGCCCTTGCTGTACTTTGAGACCACACATTTCGTCTACTATCACGACAGACAACCTTAGGTATGTACATATACATCGCATAGTCAAGTACATTCATAAATGTTAACTACATATCAGAAACTGTCACATCATTAGAAAAAAGGCAGGTCCAGTCTAAACTTCCCAAAAAGTTACTCATATCTATGTAATTTCCTTTTTTGATAGAATAACGCGTATTTTGCACGTTTTCATCCTCCTGTCCAGTTACATTTAAAGCAAATTTAACAGAACAGTGATCACTTGTGCTGAAAGGAACGTCAACATGCATTTGACTGACTAGCATATCATCATTGGTTAAAACCAAATCAAGAATAGCATTATTTCTGGTTGGTACGCGGACTTTTTGCTGCAGACCAAGATTCCAGAAAGAATGCAAGTAGTTTGCGTGTCCGATACCAGCATTAAGACTGAGACCGTTTTCAGCACAAGCTACACCAGGAAGATTAAAATCTCCCATGACCAGAAGGTCGCTGTTGCCGTTCAAGTCATTTAGTAAGTCACATAATTGGCTATCAGTTGCAGGCGGAGTTGCCGGCGATCGGTAAATTAAGATTACTAATATATTTACTTCGTTTAACAAAATTTTGACACCAAGAACTTCAATAAAACCATCGTAGCTATATGAGAAATCAAGTTTGCTTGGTACACAGTTATTGACCATAAGCAAACAGCCACCATGGCCACGCTGATGCCTGTCTTGACGAAAGACTGTGTACTCAGAATTTTGAAGAATTAAAGAATTGGGAAATTCAGGACTTAGCCATGTTTCAGTGACCCCAATAATTTTAAACTTGCGTTCAATAAGTATACGATTAAATTCATCGAACTTATTTGTAAGTGACTGCGCATTGAAATACAAACATTTAACGTTACCGGTAGTGGAATCAGTCGAAATTTGGTTAGGGCCACCTATTGGTTTGGGGAGTTAGTTGGGGGAGGGTTAGAATTTGAGGGTGTTGGGTTTGGAACAGCGACCCCGGGTCGGCGAAAAATCGGTTTTTCGCTAAAAAACTGAAAATTTTTCTCAATTTTCAGCAATTTTTAGCGATTCTTAAGGTAATAAGGCGAATTTTAGCAATTTTTCGCTAATTTTTTGAAAATTTCCGAATTTTTGGCTGAAAACTTGCAAAAATGCGGGTAGGGAGTTGAAAAGTTTTAGGGGGGGGTCGGCCGAAGGCCGATTTGGGGGGAGGGGTAGAAAAAATTTTTAGGGGGGAGGGTCTGCGACCCCTCCATTTGGGGGGAGGGGTCCCACCCCCCCCCCCCCCCTAACACACCTATGGGTGAAAACTATGGCACAAGCACACGTATGGGTACTACCAGACCCTATATATACCCCTTTACTTTAGGTCCGGCTTCCGCTGCAGATTACGCAAAAGAGGCGGAAAGTCAGGACAATACGACCATTAAATAGGAGAAACCGAAAAAAACACATCGCCGCCATAACCGGTCCGGGGCGCAACTTTTTAACGGTAAGTGATACGGGGCTGCTGAAACTTCACACACGTACTAACTCGATGTGCGGTACAATTTACGCATGAAATCTGCGCAGGATTTTGCGCAGCTTATTTTACACTGTCTCTAGGGACTTTTGACACATATTATAGGGGTCGCTTCCGCGACCCCTATATATGCTACGAAAACTATTGACAGGAGCTTTTGAGTACGTTTAATGTACAATATACTGTACGTCGAAAAAGGAGCATTTTTAGCTAAAAAAACTTGGGTACAGGTAGGTTAGCCCCCCCCAAATTTCGGATTTGGGTGGGGTCCCCCGAGCCAAATTCGGACCTTCTACTGCCCCCCAAACCCAACCAGGTGGTAAACCTTGTGGTAACAGGGATTTGGGTTGGGGGGCCCTCTCCTCCGGAATTTGGGGGGGGGCATTTTAGACCTCCCAAACCCCCCACACCTCCCCCAAAAAATTTTTCTATTTTTATGCCAAAAATTGCATTTTCAGCCATTGCTAATGCCGAAAAACATGAAATCATTAAGTAATTTTAACAGTACACAGTGTTTCTAAACTCAAAAACTTGATTGCCAACATGTTTCTGAGTCCAGAATAAGGTCAATATTGAGTCTAGAAGTCCATAAAACCGTTATAAACGTTTATTTCTCGCGGTAATAAATGCTTTAAGCCGAAAATTTGGACTTTTTTGAAAAAATTTGCAAAATTTACCCTAAAAATGCTTTCGGCGCGACAACCCATCAATTAAACAACAAAAAACCAATCTGTTTTATTGCCCCAAAGTATGCCATCGGTTCCCTTGAATATAGAGAAGAGGAAAATAAAATATGATAACATAAAAAACGGAAAACAAATAAAAAAGAGAAAAAAAGAAAAAATAAAATAAAAAACAGGAAGAAAATAAAGGGAGTGCTTTGATCTGGCGCGAGAAGTTTCAAGAAACGCTCCCAAGTTTATGAGCCTTTGCTGCATCGGGCTTAGCCAATTTGTTTACATTGAGTATGCAGAATTTGACTTTGCAGAATTTTAGTTTGCAGAAATTTCTACAAAGTGAAAGAAGGTAAATTTTTATTGCTTTCATTTTGCAGAATGATTAATTTAGGAGCTTTCACTTTACAGACTTTTAAATGTCGGAACTTTCATTTTGCAGAATCTTGAAAATTTAAGAACTTTCATTTTGCAGAATCTTGAAAATGTCAGAACTTTCACTTTGCAGAATCTTGAAAATGTCGGAACTTTCATTTTGCAGAATCTTGAAAATTGTCAGAACTTTCACTTTGCAGAATGTTGAAAATGTCGAAATTTGCAAGAAACACGTACATTTAATGCGCAATGACATATATACTAACTAATAAGAGTAATAAAGTATGTCATGTTTCAGTAAATACAACCAGACAGTTTACAAGTAAAACTTGATTCTGGTTCGAAAGATATATTTAAGATCTGGTTTGAGCAGTTTGTTTTTAAGGCTCTAACAAAGCCGCAAAATTTGCAACTTGCAATCCTAACTCAAATATGTCCTCAACTTCCCCATCATCTTCCACCTTCCAAACCATTCATCCCTATCGTGGCCCAGTTAACAGCCATCGCTGGACCACCTGCAACAGCTACGCCAGCTATCGGAATTTCCACACCGTTAATGGGAATCGCAGGGCCGTCTGGACCCTGGACTACCCCTGCCGCATCTAGACCTCCCCGATTATTCGCCGCCGCTCTAGACCACCCGGAAAGTTCGCTGCCGCATCTAGACCTCCTGATTATTCGCCGCCGCTCCTGGAACGTCCTGGGCTACCACCAATGGATTGATAAGGTCAGCATCCATAGGAATGTCTGCCAGATTGTAGGCGATCCCTCTCAGGAATTGATGGCGATTGATTTCACCGATTACTCTATATTTGCGCTCAAGAGTGGCAATACGAGCATTAATTGCTGCGTATTTGCGGTTTCGGCGAACAACTCTTTCACCTCTTTCTAGCTGATGGCAAAAACTCCGGTGTGATTTTCGATAACCCGCAGCTTCAACAGAAATTCAAATATATTCGGATGCGGTTTCCCAATGGTTTTCAGAAGACAGGAATGCCAGCCTTCGACCTCGTTGTTAGTACGGGGATGGCGATCGGATACATTCCACATATCAAGCATTTTTTGACACATTCCCCCATCACATTTCGGAGGTCGACCAAGATTTACCGGGAAATTTTTAATGGGAAATATGTCCCCGCCATAGGAGTAAGGTGTGGGGGGGAGGTGGGGGGTAGCATTAGAAACGGCTGAAAATGCTATTTGTGGGGGTTAGGGGGGTCTCCAGAGGGCCCCCAAAAAAGTCGGGGAGACCTCCCCCACCCCAAATCTCCGTTACACCTATGGTCCCCGCCACACCTATGCCTGCCGCTCTCCCGTACGCTTGCGCATGCGCAAAAGCCTTTCTTCGACCACATAAAGCCAAAAGTTAGCACAGTCGAAAAAAACGAGATATTCGTAAGTTAAAAATGAAAGTATAATTACATTAAGGTTACATTTCCAAATAGCTTCCAGCATAAAGTAAAGCCAGCTGGATAGTTATTTTTAGAAAATTAGCATTAATTCTGGCCGGGTTTTAGTGAAAATCCGGCCCAAAAAGTTAAACTTGTTATTTGGGCCGGGTTTTAGAGAATCTCCGGCCCAAAATTTGTCATGTTTTAATGACGGGTCCGGTTTTAGAGATTTTTATTTTAGAGAGTTTTAGGTTTTAGAGAATTATGGCCCGACCCCAGGCCGGGCCGGCTTTTAGAGACCCCCGTAAAACTCTAACTCTTCAACGACTACACCGAACTTACAAACTTACAAAATGTAGTTAGTTGTTATTTTGAAGCTTTTTATCCTGTATTCAGATGCAGCACACAAGCTGGTGACCCAGATTTATAATCTTTCATATATGCTCTATATATATATATATATATGTCATTGCGCATTAAATGTACGAGTTTCTTGCAAATTCTTACTACTCCCAAATTCCCACAATGGTTCATATTATCCCTAACATATAGTG
>JASAND010006850.1:0-24219 GCA_030248195.1 Trissonchulus latispiculum
CCCTACCCCCCCCCCCCCCCCCCCCCCCCCCCCCCACCCCCCCCCCCCCCCCCCCCCCCCCCCCCCCCCCCCCCCCCCCCCCCCCCCCCCCCCCCCCCCCCCCCCCCCCCATCTGCATGTGCATGTTCGGCCACAGATCAACGTGTCCTCTACAAGGCAGCGCAGACGGGACGTTTGGACACGAAGGCTGTCTGTGACGCGCGTCCCCGACGCTACGGTGCTCCGCAAACAGTACGCATGTCGTTTGAAGACTAAAGTCTGACACAAAAATGTGTGTACAAAATCTGTAAGGCCTCCAGTGAACTAAATATACGTCGTAACCCCATAAAACCAGATATTTTCGGAATCCTTCATCCTTCAGCGTCCGCTTTCACCTGATGTGTGTGGTATTTCAAATTTTGGAAGTAGGTTTTTTGAAAAATACAATTTTTTGACCAAAAATTTCGGCAAAGCAAATTTAGCAAAAGTGCGTAAAAATTACATAGTCATAAAGTTCAAGATAAAACAATATCTCTTATTTCAGTTGATTTTTGGCTCTCTTTGATGTTGCCGCCATGATTTGATAGACAACTTTCACGGACATATAGTAACAGGAGATACTACAATTATTAAAGAAGACCAATTTAAAAGATTGCTTGATATGGGACCCAAATACAGACTTCCTAGAAAAATAGATTCACAGACTACAGAAGAAGACATTGAACATGCACTTAAAGAATACATAATAAAACTAAATAAAAAATATAAATGGGATATAACAAGTTTAGCTATGTGGGCGTCCCGTATTATAGAAAACGTAAAAAATAAAAGCAAGGACATAAATTAAATGTAAAAACCGAATTCACAACAATAACCGCAACATTCTTAGAATAAATAAAAATGTAATTGCTGAATATCAAGAAAAGTATGTCTTTACTCCAGTAGATAAAGCAAATCAAAATATCGCAATTATATGCAAGCAGTTTTATATAGAACAAATACTTAAAGAAATAGGTGCCATTACAAATACCAATAATACGTATAAAAGCACACAAATAGACAAAAATAATGCAATAAAATTAATCAAAGACGGACACAATAAACTTAATCTAAATATAAAGCACACCAACGCAAACTTACCCTATATTTATTTAATAAATAAATTCCATAAAAGTCCTATTAAATTCCGGGCTATAATAGCAAGTAAAAGCTCAATTCTAAAATATTTATCAATTAAAGTACATAAGGCCTTAACTTTAATTTCAAAATCACGTGCCAGATACAGTAAATTACTACAGCAGATAACAGGGTGCAAGACTTACTGGGTTATTAATTCTAACAAACCAGTAATAGATAATATTAAAGAACTAAGTGACAAAAGACAAATGAGAGAAATCAACACTGTTGATTTTACTACACTTTACACATCTTTAAACTTTGACACTATTCTAGACTCTATTGATAAAATACTTTGCGAATCAATGAGATCACATATTACTGTATGTGATTATTCTACTAGATGGGGTAGGGCTACATCCAAAGGAAGTTGTACAATTAATAGAATACAACTTACAGACATGATAAAGTTGTTAATAAACTCAAGCTATTTCACTATAGGAAATAAAATTTATCAACAAGTAAAAAGGATACCAATGGGCACAAATGCGGATCCAACTATAGCCAATCTAGTATTACATAAATATGAACACGAGTATGTTATGAAAAACAGACATAATAAAGAACTAATGGAAATACTAGAAAATTGTCATAGATATATTGATGACATGACTTTATCTAATGACAGAAACGTTTTTGTCAATATTTATCCTGCCAAACTGAACTGAACCAAGTAAATACCAACAATAAACAAGCTGATGTACTAGACTTGAATATTAGAATTATATACAGACAATTTCCAAGCAAAAATAGCAATTTACGATAAGAGAGACAGTTACAACTTTAAAGTAATAAGGTACCCAGCTATAAGTTCTAACATAAGCAACCAAATCATAAACAATACTGTAAGCAGTCAGATACAAAGGGTATTCGATATATGTAATAATAATGTTGATCTAATTATAGGAATGAGAAAATGCGTTAAGGAATTTAAAGAACGAGGATACTCCAATAGATCAATTAAAAACAATTACTTCAAAACTGCCAACAACAACAAAGAAATAATTCAAAACATAAGAGAAACAAACCGCAGTATATGGATAAAAAGCAATAGTTAGGTCGGATTATCATCTCATACAAATAGTGTACATGCACAATAGAAACCTTACTACCACTATTACCTGTTTTTTCTTAATATTATGAATCCCTTACGGATTCCATTATGGACTCTATATGAGTCCCGTTCAATATGAGTCCTATATACGTACGTATAGGATTTGTTCGATTTCTATTTATTGCTGTAATATGTTCTATGTTTATTCATTTCAACCCGTGTATGGGGTTGCCTTTCCGTGTTATTTGTATTAATACCACTTCCTGAGGCGACCAGCGGCGAAACCGATTTTCCGAATAATTTTAAACATTTTTTCTAAAATTCAATCAAAAAACCTGGTTCCATACAGCTGCACTGATGAGCCGCCTGTATCGTGAACTCTGGTCTGGCAGAGGTCGCATGCACTACTAACTTAGAATGTTCAATATTTTATATGTCGTCACATATTTGTATAGTCCATTTTTCGAAGTATATATTTTCAAAAAATTTTGCCCTCTCTAATCTAACAAAAATGAATTATGATTCGCACTTTCATTCTCCACCAGTAGTACTGATAGTGTGAGACTTTATCTTTCAGTTGACTTTTGGCTCTCTTTGATGTTGCCGCCATGATTTGACTGAAGCAGTGTAAACTAAGCAAAACCAGCTGAAATAAGGGATATTGTCTAAAACTTTATTGCAGGCGCAGTGTAAGGCGTAGCAACAAAACCTTTATATCGTTGGATTCAGCTCATCTTGAACTTTATGATTATGTAATTTTTACTCACTTTTGCTAAATTTGCTTTGCCGAAATTTTTGGTCAAAATGTTGTATTTTTCAAAAAATCTACTTCCAAAATTTGAAATACCACACATATCAGGTGAAAGCGGACGCCTGGGCGGTCCTGAAAATCTAATCTAAAAAATTCTCCGTTGAGAGAGTCGCGAGTTATAACCAGTCAAAGCTGCAAAAACCGGCGAACTTTAAAGAAGATGGAAAAACGAATTTTTGGAATAAAATGCTTATTTCTCAACCAATTTTTTCGTTCTTGTGTCAATCGATGCGTCTTCAGATGGGAACATTTTTCTGAAAGAATGAGCTGAATAGCTTGAACGGTCCGAAAAATTCCCCGAAAACCCGATATTTTAAAATTTTTGAAATTTTTAAAAAATTTTAAATTTTATAAAAATGTTCGTCTCGCGGCAAGGATTCCGAAAATATCTGCTTTTATGGGGTTACGACGTATATTTAGTTCACTGGAGGCCTTACAGATTTTGTACAACATTTTTGTGTCAACACATTTTTGTGTCAGACTTTAGTTACTTGCTGTCGTCTATAATACGTATGTTGTGGGAGAAATTGAAAGCTCGTGGCCTCTAGCAAGTGTACATAATGATAAGAATGAGACAGCAGGCAAGCTCTCAGCTATCAGAGCAAAAACTATGCTATGCGCGCTACTGGCTATCGCCTTGTCTATATGAGTACCCAGTTTCAAACGGGGTCGCTCACTTCTTTGCATAATTACACGTTGAAATTAACAAGGGCCCAATTTGGGGAGGGGGTGTAAGCGTGTAGATTGTGTAACACATGCACAAAACAATACTAAGCGAGTAAGGGACCCCCGTTTAAGGAATTATGTACCCATATGGGGCGGCGTGAGCAGGGGTCAGTTCTGCCGATAGCGCGCATAGCATAGTTTTTGCTCTGATAGCAGAGAGTCTGCCTGCTGTCTCACTCTTATCATTATGTACTCTTGTTTCTACAAAGTCTAAGCTTTGAAGTTCAGCTCTCCACACTTATTTACCATGCGATTGCGTACGCCTGTCATACTTTTGTGTACGTATTATGTACTGTTGGCCTACTTGAATATAGGATGCCGGGGTTTTCGTACTCTGTGAAAATTTTTTATTATTTAATTTTGTACTGTAATGCTTTTACTAGATCAATTAAAAAATAGATGGTTGTAGATTTGTTTCTGTATCATTTCGATTTTCCAAAGTTTTAAATCAGCACATCGCTTACAGGTTAATGTCTTTGCTAAGTTTCGGTCAAGCGGTTTATAAAACTGCTCATTTTAATAGAGCCCCAGGAATTTCGGAATTTTCTGGACGGACTTTCTTCGAAATCGGGGTCAAATCGGTCATTACTTATATTAAGGGTTATTGTCAGCTATTTTGTTGGTATTTTAGACGGAAGATATTTGGCGACAAGTGACCTCAATGAATTCTTTAGAGGAGGTTTTTGGGTTGCACTGTGGCGCAGATATTCCTTTGGACAAAAGTTTGCGGGATATTTTTATCAAAGGAACTCTGGCGGATATTGCGGCTAATTTTCAGGTTTCCTTTTTTTCTTTTCATTGTTGATAAGTACGTAAGTCTTGTTAATTTGGAGGTACATAGATGTAGGGGTTTTCTGAGGCACACTGTGGAACACTTTCAAAGTTTCGCTCATAAGGCTAAATTTTCTAAAATTTTCCGGCTTTGCTTAGGAGATTTTATTTAATTTTAGCCTTGAATTCTGGGGGGAACAAGAAGCCCCAGCCCCCTCCAAGACAAAAATCCATAGAATAAGGCAAGTTATTTGGAGGGGGGGGGAAGTTTTAAAGAGATACAAAATCTGAGCACTTAAGCCAGTGGCGGCGTAGTCTATACTTTCACAAAAGTAGATTAATACGATTTAATTTAATTTTCTGCACTAATCTAATAAGGTGTGCCTTTTGCTTAAAATGAAAAACCTATGTTTTGTCTAAAATTTACTTTTTAATAGATGTTCATTGTATTTAATCGATTCAGCTGTTACCAGTTGTTATTTAATTTAATTTATTTTATTTTTATTTTATACGATTCAGTACTACTTGTCAGTTTCTTTTTGTGCTCTCTTTTCAGGCCCTAGCAACCTACTGTGCCTCAGATGTGCGCGCCTGCTATCTGATCCTGCAACAACTGTGGCCCGTCTATCGGGCCCGGTTTCCGCACCCAGTTAGCCTGTTTGGCATACTGGAGATGAGCATTTCCTATTTGCCAATAAATCGATACTGGCTCGACTATATTGATCGATGTGAACGGATGGCCAGCCAGTGTGAGTCGGAACTGCAATCACTGTTTTGGCAGTTGGCGGATCAGGCTGTTGCAGAGAAGGTAGAAGGAAAAGATATTTAGTTTACATTCTAAGAGTTTAAAGTTTAGAAATAATTTCTGTGTGTACTAACTGGTAAGAATTTTTTGGAGGTGAATTAGGCTTCAGCTTTGACTTTAGACCGAAGAAATTGGCTGCAAGCGCAGCTGTATTTCGCATAATTTTGCCCCAAATTAGCAAGCAATCTTCGATATCAGTTTCGCGTAGTTTGCCAAAAATTCACTGTTTAAGTTTAATTTAATTTTTTACTTTTAATTTTAACAAGTTGATCACTAGTATCTCTTCCCAGATTTTAGGCCGCCACCCTTAAGATCCCCAATTTAAAGTGTCTAATATTTTGATTCTCTGCATATACCTTTGCAAGACAAATCGGATCCGACCTGTGGGGTTCCACATTAACCTTAGGAACCAGGTTTGTTCAGTTTTTGCGGGTTTTTTGTTTCAGTCCAAAGATCAAGCCTATCAGGCGGATCCATGGCTTTGGGATCTGAATTGGACCTTTCCCCGTCTGCCTGCCGGCGGATCCAATGGAGGGCTGACTCCCGTCTTGCCCCGACTGCCCGGCGAAGACCTAGACGTCTATGACCGACGATTTCGGTCTGAGACTGGTCTAACGTTGCCCAAACGCCGCAGCGCAGCCTTTGGCTATCCGGCATGGTATCGAGCCCTGGCGGAGAGCAATGGTGATGGAAGTAAGCTTACTGCTATTCCCACTGACTGAAGGTACCCAGTGGCTCAGTTGGTTGGAGCGTCTGCGCGTTAAGCGGGAGTCTGCGGGTTCGAGTCCCGCCCGGGCCAGGTGCCCGACTTTTTTTCGGGTGATTGCTTGATGGTGTGCAACTTTCTTTCTTTCATTCTTTAATTTGTACTCATCGTTCCTCCTGGTAACAGGGTTCATGCGACCGGGAAAAGCCGGGAATATCAGAGAAAATCGTGAAACACCGGGAAAAACTGGGAAAAACCAGGAAAATGAGAAAGTCAGAGGACTTTTTTGTATTTTTGATGTAAATTTAATGAATTCCAGTTTAAATTTTAAAACCGAATTTCACGTTTTACCTACGAAACTTGCATTTATTTTAGTTCTTACTACTTTCTTCACGATAAGGCCGATTTTCAAATTCCTTGATCTCTGCTTATGTTTTCTTATTCCTTTCTTAATTTTTGTCACTTTATTTGGTTTTCTGGATTCTTGTACTTGGATGAATGGTACAGAATATTCTCAGAAATTGAAACATGTTACACACTTTTGAGACATCTTGCCTGCTTCCGCCAAAATCATTATTCTAAAAATTATTTTTTTACTTTTAGAAATTTCAAACGAATGTGAGCTGCTAACTAGATGGTGAAGCCTAGCTTGTCCTCCCGCAAAACTGCTAAATTTGACCTATTATGTTTTGAAAAGTGCACGAATAACCTTAAATATATAATATGGTTTAGAGATGCATAGGGTCCGCCACTACCGGGGCCGGGGCCTGGAAATTGGGGGTCCAAATCGAATATTTTCAAAAGTTTTCTGGAAAATCTAAATTTTGCAATAATTTTTGATATGCAAACGTTACTATCGTAGTTTTCATTCATATCGGCGGGAAAACAAACGATTTGTAACATTTTTTGACTTTCGAAAATTCAAAATTTTGGTTAAAAAATGTCAAAAATTTACCAAATTCTGCTAATTTTTGGCCCCGGTCGGTACCGGGGCCTGACCACCGGGGCCGGGGGCGGGGCCTGACTGCCGGGGGCCCGGCCCCGGCTCTGCTCTGCTCTGCTTAAGTGTCAGTTGAGATTGTGAAAGCGAATAATATCAAGCTAGTGCGAACAGTGACGCATGGATTTTTCCGCAAAATTTATTGCAGAAATAGATTTGTGGTTTTTCTTCAGTTTTTGCAGTAAACGAGTCAAAAATCTCTGTTTTTTGAGAAAAATTCTAATTCTTAAAAATGTCTAAATTTTCAAAAATTTTCTTGGCTCTTCAAAATGAAAAGAATAACTTCTGGATGCGCTGGCCTCCCAGACCCCTCGAATGGCATGGAAAGTTATAGTAACGGTATGCAATATTGGAAGGCAGGACCGCTACAAACGTTTGAATTGCGCAAAATAAAAATTCTAAACAAAATACCCTAATTTCAAAATAGCAAATAATTTGTGGGGTCTTTTCCCAGATTCCCCCCCCCCCACTCAAAATTCTTTTAACTTCACCAATTGAGCTGATATTTGGTATGGGTATGTTTCGACCACGCGTTCAAAGTTCAAATGTCTCAAAATTTTTCGATTTGGAGGGACTCTATTTTTTGCGATTCGCAGGGGGGACCAAGGAAAACCGACAAATTTTCTGTCCCCGATTTCGCTGAAAAGTTGCATACAGGGGTTCTCTGGGTCGCTGAACACGAATCTGAAGACCGTTTTCCAATTCAGCTTTTCGTTAGCTTGATATATATAAGCTAAAGTTGTAATCTTAAGGTGTAAGCTTATGTTGAGCTAACGAAAAGCTGAATCGAAAATCGAATTTCAGATTCGTGCTCAGCGCCCCTGATAACCCCTGTATGCAACTTTTCAGCAAAATCGGCGATATTGATTTTTTCGGTTTCACTTGCTCCCCCCTTGCGAATCGAAAAAAACTCGAATTTCGGGAAATCGAAAAATTTTGCGATATTTGAACTCAGCGTGGTCCAAAACATACCCATAACTATTTAAGCTAAATTGGTAATTTCAATTAGACAAGACAATTTCTGTATTCTTTTCCATTTTTGCATTGCAACAGTACCAAAATTCTTTGTCTCTTTTTATATGAGTATTTTCCTATCACAGCATTCGTGATCGAAAGCCTGGTTTTGGTATCAGATTTTTGCTAGCTCAGTCTCTTCTATCGAAGATGGACAGTAATTCAGATGAGGCTTAAATATCGGATTTCAGCAAAATCAAACAATGTAATACTGTGTTCGACAGCTAAAATGCTCAAAACGGATTTAAAATAAATAGAATCGTCGCTAATTACGTATAATCTTCTAAATTTACTGCCATTTACTGGAAGAAAACCAGGAAAATCTGGGCTTATTCTAGGGATTTTTTCTTGGGGGGGGGCTTCTTGGGGGGGGCCCCCAAAGGTCCGAGGGGCAAGGAATTTTTGGGGGGGGGGCGAAAATTTTTCGAAAAATATGCTAAAAATAGCGCTATTTTTCTGGCATATACTATAAAAGTTGATTTTCATAGCAAAAATAAGCAGATTTAGTGTTGAAAAGGGCAAAAATTGAGTAAAAATCTCCGGCGAAGCCGGAAAATTTTTGAAAATTTGGCCTTCTGAGCGATTTTTTCAGGGCAAAAGTTGGTACCAAAAGGGGCACCCACTTTTTTTGGGGGGGGCGATTTTTGAAGGGAAGGGTGTTTATGGGGGGCCCCACCCCCCCCCCCCACTCCCCCACTAGAATAAGCCCAGAAAATGGGTCTGAAAAACCTGGAAAAACCGGGAAAATGAAATCCAAAAGTCCGCATGAACCCTGTGGTAAAACATACGTATATAATTTTGCTGGCGATGGTCACTTTTTGACCTTACCTTACCTTAGCAAACCCAGCTATCCATCCTTACTTGGTCGGTAAATGGGTACTACTGATGTGGAAAGGTAACAGGAAACGGTATAGGCATCTGCCTTGAGCAACTGGCCCCTCCTCCACGGTTGTAGTCATCATTCGAGGTGGCACTCCCGGCTCAAGGGCAGGCACCCTAGACCCTGACATGGGCAGGAGAATTCTCCGGGGGCTACCTTTATCTTTTTTACCTTTTACCTTACCTTTTTTGTCTCTATTTTTTAGGTATAACTTTAGCCAAACTGACGGCCAAAACGCATGTCACCCCGAAACTGATGCAACTTTGCTGGGAAGGCTTTCCCCTACATCACAACTATAAGGAAGGCTGGGGCTACCTGGTCCCGCAACCCTGGTGCCTTGACGGCCTTGATCCCGAAAATCAGTCAATCAAAGTGACCCTTCAAACGGGACCGAAGGCAAAGCTGCCCGCCGTTTTGCCACTGAAACAAATGGTTGAGCATGTGGTCGCTTACCACGGAGATAAAGTGTAGGTCGGCTTTTTGAGTTTATCCTTTTCAATTAAGTTCTACTTTTAGGCTACTAAAAGTATAGTTAAATAACTAAAAATGGTTAATAATTAAATTAAAATTAAATTTAACGATAGTTAAATCAGAGTCAACCCTATATTAATGTTTTGGTTCGGACTAATTTGGGAGGGGGGGAGGTAGTTTGACTTGCATTTAAAACCGATATTTCTAAGGTACGCTTTCAATTGACTAACAATTTTTTGGTATATACATACGCAGTTTTTTTGTCTATTTTTCTATGGTTTCTATTTGCTTCCATTCTAGATCTTCCGTCTTGGCACAGTATGGTCAGTTGGCCCAGCGAAAGGAACAGGGTTTCTGCGAATCTGTTGCTCTTCCGGGGTGTCATTTCTTCAAACTACCGCATACAGCCGGTTTCACCAGCAACGTGGGCAACCCTCTGAGTCGTCACTTTTTCCACTACATCGAGTCTGGCCGGCTGCAATCGGCCCGACAAGACTCAGCTCGCCTGGTCGTTCAGCATTCGATGAAAATGGCCTACTGGCAGCAGAATTCGGATCGAATTCTGTCCCAGATGCCGATTCGTATGTCTGGCAGTGATTCGTCGAGCAGTTTCCAGGGAGCCATTTTGCCACGACTTGTAACTACGGGTAGGTACAGTTAACCTGTTAACGCTGTTTTTTTCTGTTTTGGTTTTATTTGGTAAATATTTTGTGGAAGGAAAACATGAACTAGAAAACTGGCTATAATTTTTCTGCTGGGGATTTATTATGAACGACCTTGAGTCGTTGGCCTCCCTAAAAATCTGGGAGCCCCCTTTTGTTTTGTCTTGCAAAAAAATTGCTCAATAAGCCAAATTCCTCAAACTTCTCAATTCCGATGGAGCTTTTATTCATAACCTTTACCATTTTGGCCCCTATCTATATACTCATATGTCTTATAAACTGTAAAACGCAACTGTTTGCCTGTAGGGCTAGAAAATCTTTAAGAAAAATTTCCCTATCCCTGCTGCTGTAATGTATATAATTCACCTATTAATTTATGTTACCTATTATCTTCTTATTTTAGTTTTGTTATGTTTGCGAAAATGTTCTTTCCTTTATTTCAGGTACCGTAACTCGTCGCTCTGTCGAGAACACCTGGATGACTGCGTCCAATGCGGTGTCGGATCGGATCGGTAGCGAGCTGAAGGCAATGATCCAGGCCCCACCCGGTTATCATATTGTGGGTGCGGACGTGGATTCACAGGTGGGTATATAATTCTGGAATATCCCCCACCCCACCCCACCCCACTTTAGTTCCACCTGGCCTCCCGTAGACTTCGGTCTACGCCATGGCTTCTGAGCTGAGATTGTCAAAATTTCCAAATGGTAGCAGATGTTTTGACAGATTACAGTAAGACGGGCTTTTTTGTGGAGTTTTCCTGTTTTCGGCTTGCAATCAATATGCGTACAATCTTTCCCCTAGCGAGTTTGAACGATTATGAAGTTTTCGGGAGTAATGTCCTTTTTTATGCACATACCGAACATTTTTTATAACTGCTAACGGTTTCTGGTGCAGGCTTTACTTACACCTTACTTTCAGTTCCCATCCTGGATGCACTTTTTCTAGTATGTCTACACTCTTGTTGAATCTCTACATTTAATTTCAATTTTTCACACTTTTTTATTTCCTTTTTTTTTCTTTTTTCTAGGAATTGTGGATTGCCTCGGTGATGGGCGACGCATCGCTTGGCGCCTCTCGCGGTCACGGGGTCACACCGTTTGGCTGGAGTCTGCTGAAGGGAACGAAGAAGGACGGAACGGATTTGCATTCCGTGATTGCCCGCAGCATGGCCATTTCCCGGGATCATGCCAAAGTGATCAACTATGCCCGAATCTACGGGGCTGGGAAGGCTTTCTCTAGTCGCCTTCTGCAACAGTTTAACGTCTCTCTGTCGCCGAAAGAGGCCGGCAAAATGGTCAACAGGCTGTTTCTGATGACCAAGGGTCGTCAAGGCTACGTCCTGAAGGATCCGGGTCTGCTAAAGTCCGGGTCCGATCCCGGAAAACCGGTTTCCGCGGTCACCGTCCAGCGACTGGCCCACCGGCTGAAACAGTCTTCCGACGAATTTACGGAAAAACGATGGCAGGGTGGGATCGAGTCGAGCATGTTCAATGCCCTGGAGGCGGTTGCCCGGTCCCCGGAACCGGAAACCCCGGTACTGGGTGCCCGGATAAGCCGGGCCCTCGAGCCCCATTTGGTGGGTGATGACTATCTGCCCAGCCGGATGAATTGGGCCGTCCAGAGCTCTGCGGTGGACTATCTCCACCTGATGCTCTGCTGTGTTCGCTGGCTGTGCCAGCTTCACGACCTGCCGGCTCGATTTTTGATTTCTGTAAGTCTTTAACTTTTTCGTATTTCTTTGGCTTTGCTTGTGTTTTGAATTGGGAAAGGTGATTTGAAAATTTATTTATGAATTTACGAATTCATAAACATTGATTTTCAGATTTATTGCGCTAATTCTTGAAATCTTGAGCCTTTCCCGTTTTGCACTGAATTTGTAATGATTGCATGTTTTCGAAAACTACGATATTGCTTTTTCTCTAAACTGAAGTGCACGTTCGGATGTTTTGATGTCTAGAAATAGTTTTCATCTTCCAGTGGTGCAGGAAGCATCTCTGGGATTGTGAGGGCGTTGATTTTTCGTCTCTCAATTTCCTAACTAAGTGGGCCTCTTCCACGTTGTTACTTTCATTGCTTTCACATTAGTTTTGAGTTTGTCCTATCATATTTCTGTGTGATACTCTGCAAGAGTTTTAAAATAAGATTCTGATATTGCTATTTGTCTGGTCATAAAGGTCTGGAAACCTAACATTCGCTTTATGCTTGTTACAGGTTCATGATGAAGTCCGCTACCTAGTCCCCAGTGCTGATCGTTATCGATTTGCCCTGATTCTTCAGCTGACCAATCTCATCACCAGGGCCATGTTTGCCCACAGAGTCGGCATTCCGGACGTTCCCGCGTCGGTTGCCTTTTTCAGCGCAGTTGACGTTGACACTGTCTGGCGTAAAGACCCAACGTCAGAGTGTGTCACTCCGTCCAATCTTGACGGACTCAGCCGTTCCTATGCAGTTGTCCCGGGTGAAGCACTTTCCGTTTCGGAAATTTTGAACAAAGTTAATGTTAACAATGAAATTGAATCGTGTGATTATGTGCAATTAAAGATGGCCTGAAGTTTTTGCAAGCAGTAGGTCCAATAGAGAAACGAGCGAACGAGAAATGGAATATTCCCTGATATTACTTTTTTGCCGTACTCTGAAAGATCTGATTTGCTAACTTTGAGCAATTACCCGTAGTTTCTAGGGGCCTTTTCAAGAAAGGGTAGAGTAGAGTTAAAATTAACTCGATTCTTTTCAAGAAAGTTAAAAGATTTAATTTTAACCCTGCGAGTTAGAGAGAGTTCAAATTTTAACTCCGCGTGGATTCATGAAGAGTTAAAATTAACTCGCTTTAACTCTGCCCTTTTCAAGAATCGCGTGTAGAGTTAAAAATGTGTGGAGTTAAATTTAACTACCCTTTTCACGAAAGGGTCAAATTTAACTCTGCTTAACTCTATCTGAGCATTTTCTATTGAAATTTAACCCCAGGCATAACACGCAGGTTAAGCAGAGTTAAAATTAACTCTATTCATGAAACCATGGGGTTAATTTTAACCCTGTCATTTTTAACTCCTTTTAACTCTACAGCTTTTAACCCTGCAGGGTTAAAGAAGGTTATAAAACACGCAGAGTCAAAATGAACTCTGTGCTTTCATGAAAAGAGTTAATTTTAACTCTACTCTACTCAACTCAACTACTCTACTCTACCTTAACCTTTCTTGAAAAGGCCCTAGGGTTTTGCTGTAGTAGGGGTGGCTCCCCACACGTTCCCTCCCCTACTTTTTGGGCTTCCCCCACTACTATAAGGTATTTAGCCGTTATCGTGCAGATCATGTCGGAAGCCTAATAACTAAGAGCGTGACGCTTTGAAGCTTATACTGTGTAAATTCACCTCATTTTATGAAACTAGCAATTAGCTTACTTTGTTGACATACCAGCTAAATATAGTCGTTTTTGGCATATACTCAACTTCAAGATACAGCTCAGCATTTGTAAAAGCAAAAATGTTCATTTTCGTGTCCTCTTTCCTACGATAACAACCAATCCGGTGCCTCATCACCATATACTGTGAGTCTAAGGTCCAATATTATGTTTCGTATCCTTTCACGTAAAAAATTCCGGGACTGGACAGAGAATGAGATACCAAAATTCTATTTTTACAACAAATGGAAGCCTGTCCCTGTAGGATTGAATTTCACAAAGAAATATCAGATCAGCACCACAACTGAAGGCTGAACCTCTGCTTCCCATTTCTCTGTTCATGGATGAACCGGGACAACGGAGAAAATTGGGGAAAACAATAATACATTCTCTGGTGCTTCGTCGGAGTATGAACTAAACTGTATTTATACGTATATTTGAATTATTCACATTGAACCTTACACTGATATATATATATATATATATATATATATATATATATATATATATATATATATATATATATATATATATATATATATATATATATATATATATATATATATATATATATATATATATATATACTGGGACGCGCGCTTCAATCGTAACGTGTTACTCCGGCAATGTTCTGGAAATTAACGTCAAAATCTTGGGATCCTTCTCAGCGTAAACACATACAACGCTAGCCTTTTGCCCAAACCGGTGTTTTCGACACTTAATTGAACCAGGAAGCATACAAAACATTTACTTCCCCTTTCGTTTGCGTCAAGGCTACATAATACAATAAGGGGTTGAAACTCTTACACTACTATGTACTGAACATGCTTGACATGCTCGGTTTTCTCGGTCTCGGGGGGCCTAATTAAAGTTGTAATTAATAAAAATTACTAATAAAATGTCTACTGTAAATCTGAGGCTAATTATCAAATCAGCGAGCAGACACACGTTTGTATGAACGCATGTATTCTAATTGTTAGATGGTACCCCCCCGAGATTTGGGGGTCCCTAGTTGACAAACCGAGCATATCAAGCATGTTCAGTACAGTAATGTAAAAGAGTAATCTATGCTCTTATTCTATTATGCATTCTTAGTTGTAAACTGCTTATTAGCACACTCCAATCAAAAAGGAGCCTGCTTTTAATACATAATCAGCTAGCACAGAACCAACTGTCTCAAATACGCTTGAACTTCGCTTCCGCTGTTTACGCAAAAATGGCAAAGGACGTTGCAGCAGGTAGCTGCATTTAATGTAAGTTTTAAGAACATTAATTCTATTTTAACTTTTTTGTTTCAGAGAGAAGATCAACGGCACAGGAGGCGTGTATGGTCCCTCCTGTGTCCAACATCAAATTCTGAAGTGGATATCTTATGGAATGGTTTTATGGAATGGATTTTCAAATGGGACTTGGATTTATGGAATGGAATTTCAAATGGAACATCTGTCAGCTAAGTTTTCGAGTTCATTTTCTTTAAGTTTTAAAATAAATTAAGTTCAACAAAATTATAATATATAAATTGAATTGAGACATTCAAGTTGTGATGGGCATGGGGGTGAAAAAGGTCCCCTGTGTCTCTGTTACAACTTGAATAGAAACACTTCTTCATCGCTAATTTGAAGGTTTTTCGATTAGTATTTTTGAGTAAGTGCGAAACCTAAAACTTTATTTCTTAAATATTTCTTTATTTTCCACCAAATCATAAAAGTGCAAAAATTATACTTTCAAATATTGAATTACGAAACCATTGCTTGCATTTCAGAGCTTCACAGACCGCATTTTTCAATCTTTCCTATCTTAGAGCTCGGCCTCCCCTACCGTTTCCGTTTCTGCAGCCTATTTTTAATCCCTTTTGCTTTCCGAGCAGGCTATCAGCTTTCCGCCATCTTAGTTGCTATTACCAAGCGGGGGGCAACAGCAGTCGGATTAACGACTGCTGCTGCCTTGGGCGTGACTGCGGTGCTTCGGTGCCAATAACCGTATGGTAGTTTCGCTTGGGGATCATGTTTCTGTCCTTGATCTTCGTCTCTCCGCCTCTAGACAGCGGTCTGCGGAGAGCACCACTCATGGGCCACGCTGTGTGCCTAGATAGTGGATGAGCCCTGACCAAAAAAAAATGGCAAAGATATCACTCTAACCAACTTGAATGCTCAAGAACAATTTTTAATGGAATGCACTGTAAAAACACAATGATTATGCTAAATGAAATTAAAACCGGCAGTCATTGGACTTACAGATACAGGCTCTCTTTTGGCTTCGACTAATATAAAGCGAAACCGAATAATACAACTGTACATAGCAACGTGTCAATTTCGCCTCAATAACACAGTCACACTTCACAGAACACAATTATACACATACGTATACACACCTTCCTGGAAAAATCGGCTCAGAAAATTTAAACCCTACTTTGGAGGGGGAGCGGTCGCGATTTTTAGACCATCACCGATTTTTCTCATTTACGCATATTTTATACTTACTGCATGAGTCTGCACAACAAGACAAGTGTGTTTGTTGCAAAACTTTTCCTCTCACTCACAAAAGCCCTCCACAATGTGACTCCGACATGTGCTAAACATAGGAAAATTGATCTGTTACCAAATGTTTGTGCGATGTGTAAGAGCAAACGGGCTACAACTTGGTGTAAACCTAATCTGGACATCTATACGAGATTATTTCCAGTGGGGCGGCAGATTTTCTACGAATTCCGGAGAAGCCAGTTTTTGCTCAAAATCCTCTACTAATGTGTTGTGTGGGTCATTAAACGTTTTCTTCTGTGCTGGGCTAACTCTTCGGTACAGAAAAGAAACGTCGCGTTTAGATGTTAGCACAGTACATTGCTAGAGCTTTATTTTGCATAAAATTATCACTGGTCCTGGATTTTCATAGTTCACAGTTTTGGTAGCTGAGAATACATTTTTCCTATTTCCTGTTTCCTGAAAATGAGCAAAATCGGTGACTATAACATTTGGAACCTGACGACCCCACCCTTTAAAAGCAAACAGCAAATTCATACTGTTTGATACAAAAATTACAGGATATATATTCAAACATTCTTTAAACCTTACCGCCAATTTCCTTAAACCTTAAACTTGTTATTCTGATCTGTTCTGTATCTTCAACTTGTTGCAGGGTGAACCGGGCTTGAGCGTGTCCAAAGGTCAAACAATGGGCAAAAGCAATTTTCAGCAAATCACAGAATTTGTTTTTCGCATTTTGAGCAAATTGCACAAAACATAACACAAAATTGGCTCTAACCAGTAGTGTCCCATTTTCAAGTGCAACAAATTCCTTGTAATAACAATAGCAGCAAAATGAAATGGCACGATACAAAGTACGTAGTAATGAAAAGTAACAGATATATAGCACAAATTCTAAACGAAACAATAACATGAATTATTAAAAGAAAGTTCTCAACCAAGAGAATATTATGCAACATACGGAATTATACCCAGAGATCAAAAATGTTATTTCCAAATATGAGACAGTAGAAGGCATAATTAAACACTCAGCAACGCAAAATAAAGGGTTGGCTCCGGGCCCGGGTACCCGGGTATCCGTGTCCAGGTTAAAAAATACTGAAGATTCTAGAAATTGATATACTGAGGGATTTTAAAACATTATATCTAATTTGTTGCTTTTCTGCTAACAAATTGGTTAAACCGATGTGGTAGCGATTAGCATCAAGATACTTTAGTGGCCAAGATGACTTATTTCTAACCTATTTTGGCCTGCTCATGATTGAGATTGATATAGACATTGGATGCAAAACAAAGAAAAAATTGACAGAAAAATTGCGATTTTACTAAGAAAACTAGAAATTACCGTCAGTCAACTTATGCTTTCATGATCGGATAACCAGATATTTGGCAACAACGAGTGTAGATAGTAGATCCCGTACCTAATTCCTAAAATTACGATAGGATTTCTAGAATTCCGCATTTTTAGCATATTCCGTAATAGCATTTGCCGAATTGTAAACACCGGCAAGCACCAGAAATTGGACAGTGCATTGCCTGTTTTTAGAAATGCGGAAGACAGTTCTTAGGAGCAGACAAAGTTTGCCAATTCCGAATTCTAGAAATTCTAAGCCAACAGCAAACTTTTATTTTAATTACAAAACATGAGTCTGTTTCCAAATCCGAAAATTTTCAGTGGACTTACTCTTTCCCGAAAAGATCTTCAACCACTGCATGCATAACTGGTAAAAGTATTTTGGAGGAGGAAAGGAATTTCGGTGCTGCTTCGAATAGCACCACAACAGGTAAATAAATCCGGTTCATAAAATCGTGGCATTTTCGGCGTAGCTTTTCAATCCTAAACTCCGAAGGGGCCTGCTCGGTAGCTCAGGGAATGGCACTGAGGAAATAATTCCGAAAAAATGATTTTCCGTCTTTCTCATTTTTCGCGAATTTTGAATAAAAACTAATGACTTCTTCAATTTTGGACAATTTTGGAAAAATCAGATTTTGAAATTTTTGAAAACACCAAAAATTTTCCAGCATGAACTACGATTATTACCGTGTCAAGTAAAAACACATTTAAAAGCTTAAATTGTTTTTATTTATTATTTAATATTATATTTATTTTATTATTATTTAAAAGTTTGATTCAGGTCCTCCGATAGCATTTTAAGGTGTTGAGGATGTTGGAAATCAAATACCGAAAAAAACAAAAAGACCGCACGGCTAATCTTTTTCAGAAAAATTCTTTCAGAAAATAATCCACCCCTGACCCTCACCCCAACTATGCCAAGATTTGCATCTTCGAGTCATTACACATATATGCGAATAAAAACGGCAAAATAATAACTAAACACTAAAATGAAACCATTATGTTACACATGAAAGGAGTCAAAGTCAAAAACGTTGTTAAAACAAAACAACCAACGCAACTGCTAAAATGGTTACAACGATAACTATAGTCAGCAATAAACACTATTCTACACCCTTTTTGCGGGGAAAGGGAGAGAAAAATACGGAGCATCCCAATTTACCATCTCACACGAATGAGTGAGAAAACCAATCTCAATCTGAATTTTACCTTAAAAAAGAAGAAAAAAGAAGCTAGAAAATAAATAAAAGCAATTTGGCAAAAACAGCAAACAGAAGCTTTGGGCCACCAACGTACGTAGTTTTAAAGATGCCTCAAACAAAGTCAAATTTTTCTCCCACCTATGAACAACAATGAAAAACTCAGTCGCAACCAGAAGCAAAAAAGCATGAAGACAAGATTCCAGCAAAACAAAAAAATTGGTATGTAAGTCTAGAAGACAGCAAAAACAGGTTCACGCTTAGAATTGAGAATAAAGAAGTTTCAACAAAGGCAGTAGGACACGTAGAAACAAGCTAGAAGGCAGCTAGCACCCATTGCAGCACCAAATCCTAAACATAAAATAGCACAGCGACAGCAAATTAATATAAGCTAAATAAATATAATTATCAAGAGTGCCTACATAATAAATACGGGCACTGGCAAGCGTCATACGTATACTCTATGTACTAAAGCCGGTAACTTTCCTATGCAAACTGCCACCTAACCCTTCCCTAACCTCGCCGGAATTGACACATGGGGTTCAAATGGGAACTGAAGTCAAGCTCAGCATACTTTACAAGTTACATACAACGCGATGGGACTTTAGAAAGGGTTATGCTTTACAGTCATGTATAAAACATATAAGCTTGAAGCTTGACGCCGGCCGTAGTTCGGACGCGAGCACCAAGATTTTAGATGGATTAGGCGAAAACCTGCGTAGAATAGATTCAGCCTTAACTACAAAGTATATATATACTGTAAATACACGTTCCACTAACTCCTGTCGTCCCATATGGGCAGCGGCGTGCATGTTTTTTGGGGGAGGGCTGACCTCAAAACGCTGGGCAGGACCCGGGGGACAAAGCCACTCAGAAGTTGCAAATTCTAGAAAATGTTAAAAATTGTTATTGTTATTGTTAAAAAAGGTTTAGGCTATCGCTAGCGCGGATAATTAATGTTCCTTTACGCCTGGTTTCAGGAAGGAGGGCGACTGTAGAGTCCAAGTGCGCCCCTGCACGAACTATGTATCAAGAGTATATACAGTAATAAATAAGAGTATGATAACAGGAATACTCTATCATGTATTATGAGCTTGACACATGTTCTGCACGCTAACGACTGACCCCCTCCCGCAAATTTGACCCCAGTGACCCCATCCACAAATTGATACCCAGTAGAAACACAGATACACTCACTCGCTTTATGCTTAAGTGTTAATGCTAGGAAACACAAGCACTACGTCATGTGCGAATTTAGTGTCCGTTTCGAACACATAGCGTTTTTCATTAACCAGTGCCCAATTAGCGGGGGAGGGTTGGCTTATTTATAGGCCAAAATTTATGTGGGAGGGGCTTCATAGGGATCCCCATCGATAAAGGGGGACTCATCCAAAACGGGGCATATATATTTTTGAAATGTTTGTTCTACTTTTTACGTTTTTTTGTGTAAAACTGCCAAAATGACTGGTGTTAGGTGTTTGTAGACTAAAATTTCGTAAAAAACCTGTCGAAGCAGAAAAACATTTTTGAAAATTTAACGTAAAAATGCTAAAACCCTTCAATTCTTGGCGTTATAAGGGGGAGGTCCAAATTATAGGGGCACCTCGAATGGGGGAAGATGGACGAACAGGCACCAGTAAAACTTAGCCAATTTGGTGGGGTCAGCTGTTAGCGTGCAGAGGATGTGTCGCGCTTATAATACAGACAGAGTATGCCTACTGTCATACTCTTCTGCATTGTGTATTCTTGGAACTATCAGAACCCTAAGATCAAGAATATGCGCCCTCTCCGGTTTAAATTAGCATTTCCGCACAGCACATTCAATCAAAAAGTTCCAGCCTAAACAGCCTAAACCAGTGGCTCAGCCAGAATTTTATGACGGGGCGTGCGGACTAGGATTTCTGAATGGGTTTTGAAATAAATGCAAAGCCAAAAAGGAATTTCTGGTGCAACGTAGGCGCAATATACTCTACGTACCGTACATGAACTGAAACCTGAGGAGGCATGCCCCCTGGCTGCGCCCCTGGCCTAAACGATACTGTACAACTTCGGTCATACCTACTCTGTCTATGCTCAAATAAAACTAACCAAAAAAAGTAGCATACAGCTCCAAGTAGTGTTAATCACAAATAGTAGTAAGAAATTCAGCACGACTAGTGCTGCCGGGACCGGGGTAAATGCTCAAGCCAGGCAGTTTCCGTGGCTCCGTCCATTTCTGGCGCCAGACGATTTGAGGGCTCCAGACGATGGGACTCGCCTCCAATATCCGCCTGGCAGTCCGGACACTTGGATCGCTCCATGGCACCGCCGCAGTCTCCGATGCAATAGATGTGACCTAAAAGAGATATACAGTAGAATATTGAATTTAAGTAGATTTAAGGGGGGGGTCCAAATTTGGGTAATTTTTTCGACTTTCTCCGATCTCGCTGATTTTTACATATTCTATGGTCCAAACGGTATATTTTAATGAGTTTTTAAAATTAAAGTTGTAAGTCGTACGGTTGTTGCGCAATTCCACCTCAAAGTTGAGGTCTCATGTGTTAAACATAGGAAACTTAAAAAGTTTCACTTTTTTGGAGTAGTGTCAAAAAATCTCCAAACTGGGCATTGCTAACCAGTCATGTCTGGTATCATTAGAAAGGCCTGGATGAGGACTGTGATTTGTTGGAATTAGAATTTTGATTTAGGTCTTTAAAATTTTTTAATCCATTTTTGAACATTTAAAATTTGAAGCCATTTTAAAAGCGGGTCAAATTTTAAATATTCAAAAATTGATTAAAAAATTTTAAAGACCTAAATCAGAATTCTAATTCCAACAAATCACAGTCCTCATCCAGGCCTTTCTAATGATACCAGACATGACTGGTTAGCAATGCCCAGTTTGGAGATGTTTTGACACTACTCCAAAAAAGTGAAACTTTTTAAGATTCCTATGCTTAACACATGAGACCTCAACTTTGAGGTGAAATTACGCAACAACCGTACGACTTACAACTTTAGTTTTAAAAACTCATTAAAATGTACCGTTTGGACCATAAAATATGTAAAAATCAGAGAGATCGGAGAAAGTCGAAAAAATGACCAAAATTTGGACCCCCCCCCTTAAGTCGAGATTATTGCAGACCGATACGTAAAAGTTACAGAAGTATCGAAGCAAAAGTAACACAGTCAGAGCATAATAATGCACAGGAAGGCAGCGGCTATACTCCACATGCATTAAAATCTCAACTACAAGGTATATACAGCTCAAAATAAAGTTAATGCTTTGCGAAGCGAAGCTAACATCAGTCGCTAACGTCGTGAAACCAGCCTTCTCCGACCAGGCTCAGTTCTCAAAATTATCGAAAAGTATCGGAGAAGTTAGTTCTGAATGACTCCTCACGACGTTCGCAGAAACGGAGATTTATGCAAAAAATTACGTAAATTTGGCCTACATTAAACTCTGTGCAGGCCGTCAACTTTAGTGCCAAAAGGTTATTTCTATCTTTGAAAAGCTATACTTACCTTTACTAATGAACATTGCTCACTACGTCTTTTCAGTTCTTGTCTACTTTAACGGTTTCTAAACCGCCAGGCTCTCATCTCCATCTAGGTGTCCCCAGTCTCATGGATAGGTGCTAGAAGACTAATGAACCATTTAGATTCACCAGGTATTCCTATTCGAATACAAAACCTTAACGGAACCGATCTTATGCATAGGGCCCCACTCGTGGGGGAACTGGACCTCCTTTTGTACACTAATTATCTTCAGATCCCTGGTCAGGGTGCCACAGGGCACCGAACAGAAACCAACTCGCTGTCTACCGTAATTCCATATAGTGATGCCATATACCAAACGACAGCATCCTGGCTTTTTCCTACCGGGGGGGTTTGGGGCGCCCCCCCCCAGACTTGGGCCGCCCCCCTCCAGGATTAGGACCTGCCGGCCCCCACCAGACTTCAGAAGTCAACAGAAAAATAGGGTTTTTAGGGTAAATGTTAAAAAATTTTCCGGCTTCGTCGGATTTTTATGTCTGCTTTAGCTATTTTAAACTTAAATTTAGGATAAAAATAGTTAAATTTTTAGCTCAGGACCAAAACATAGCTATTTTTAACCATTTTGCGAAAAAATTTTCTCCCCCCACAAATCCGCCCCCCCCCAGACCTGGAGGGGCCCGCCTCCTACGCTTCCCCCCTAAACATTTTTGCCCAGGAAAAAGCCAGGCACCTGGCTTTGAGCACAGTTATCTGTAGATGGACCGGGGATTTTCAGACTTGTTTTTAAGACAGGCCGGCCAAAATCGGTCCTGACACCGGACTACACAGACCAGCTATGGAGGGTCTTGAAGCCTGCAAAATTGACATCTTCGGAAAAGGAAGTATTTTATATAAAATAGACTGAAAGTTCATAGGAGTCCAAGCCCTCCAAGTCCTAGGGTGGGGGTGGAGAAAACAATGAGGAGGGAAACAAGAGCAAGGGCTATTTTTATGTTTTATATCTCGAGATTGGCCATACCGATTTGCCTAGAATTTTCACAGCATTTAGCCTTGCCCTCAGGAAGCAAGCACGCAGTGTTTGAGAACAATCGGACGACATCTCCATGAGATGTAAAAAGTTTTTTCAAAAAGTAGCATTTGCCCAAAATTTCCGTATCCTAGGTAGTGGTGGCTAACTCGTACTTCGTACTAAACGTTTTAGCTCTACGACGCATTCGAAGGCTTTAACCGGAGGTAGGCCAGCAGAGGACTCTGTGAATCCTCAGAAAAGCCCGAATAAATTTTTTGCATTCCCAGTAAAGCTGCTCTGCAAAACTTCACTGAAGAGCTCTAAGTACGCAAATTTTCTCAGAAAAAACGGCACATTTCATGCCAGAAAAATTATTATGCATACATTATCCGTTGATAAGCCTCTAGGCTTTAATCAACGGGAATAAAAGAATTGGATTAATGATAGCGCCCTAAACTACAATACATGAGGGTATATACAACTTCATGTGGTACATTCATATATTCATATGGTATATACAAAATCTTGAAGCATCCAGTCTTGGTTTACTGGGAGGAGTGAGGTGGCCCCCTCTCTCGCCCCCCCTCTTTTTTGGGCTTCCTCCGCTCACCCTAGGGTGTCCAGAAATTGCCAAATGTTTAGGACTTCTGGACAAAAAATTTCTAAACTTTTCAGGCTTCACCGGAATTTGTTGGTCGTCTATTTCCTCATCGTCTATTTTGAAACTAAAACTTTTTTGAGCATTTTCCAGTTGAGACACAGCAGTAATTCTAGAAAAAGGCTTATTTTTTTGTATTTTCACCATTTCAGCCCATTTACCCCCCTCCAAGTTTGGTCTTCCCCGCAGTTCCCCCCACTTTTTGCCTTAAACCCAGCAGTGGCTGTCTAGATCTGATTGTACGTATCGTAATCCTTATATATATATTTGCAAGAGTGACGGGGGGCGTCCTACAACGCCCACCCCCACAATCAAGGTAAATGTTCTCAAAATTCAACTCACCATTGGGACACTTGAACCATCGTCCTCGTCCAAGGCCCACCGCCCGAACAATTTCCTGGCGTTCTCCATCTGAGCTCATCAAAGCAGATCCTGGATGATTTTCCATCAAAGATTTCAGTCTTTGAGTTAGGGCTTGTTCCAACGGCCCAGCCATGGGCTGGGAGCCGTAGAGTGGGCCCAGTAGGCCCTCCAGGACTAGGGTACTCTCTTCTGGTTCCAGATGCCGCTGACGAGCCGCCCAGGCCGCC